>JAQGAX010001054.1:0-12611 GCA_034698105.1 Plectus exinocaudatus
GAAGTGTAAAAACAAAACAGCGTCATTAAAATGATCGGAAAGGTGACGATTGTGTACGTCGATGTGTCCCGTCATTGTAAGTAGTTAGGGTGGAAAAATTGTCAAAAAACCAGTATCTGTCTGAACGGATAGAAGATCGAAGAACGATCGATGCTGGAATATGCCGTAGATAGTGCAAAATGAAGCAATTGCTCCAAGACCCGCCAATAGAATTGAGGGCATCCTAAAGTCAATCTATCGCAGGACAGTGCGAGAGCCTTCTGCTCTTAGTCCGCGGCCTCGGATGATCCCGCGCTGTGCGGTTTTGCTGCCGTTGAATGGCGAGTTTTGATGTCAACAAACGAGCGCCATCAACCTGAACGATGATGGAGGTATAGAACGACGTTTGCCGTCATCAAATGCGGGTAGGCGGAAGGGTAGAGCAGAGCACGTGCGCGTCGCGTACGCCTGCGGTCACGGGACAGGTCGGGCGCTGACTGCGCGCTGAATGCGCTCGGCTGCAGCGGCGGCGGAGAGGGCGGCGCCGGGCCCGGCCGCGATCGATCGGTCGTCCCGTGACTGCTCTACCCCAACTGGCACCGCCACTGCGCCGCAGTCGCTCGCTCAGCTGATCGCCGTCTGTGCCCGTATTCAGCTGCATTGCCTTTGACGTTTGCCTCTTCATGCTTGTGTAGGGATTGACGTGGTCCTCACCTTATTTGGATTAAATGCCCAAGGAACTCTGAGTGATACCCAAATCTAAGCCTGAATTCAGCTTCAGTGCGTAAAGAATGGCGTTAGATTTTTTGTAGAGTTTGGCGTCTCGGTTTGGTGCTATTAGCGATAAGCTCTGAGAGGAAGTACGCCGAATTCATATCAAAACCTAGTCTAACTTCAGTACGTAGAGGGTTTGACTCGCCGTGTGAAGAATCAGATTGCCTTCAGGAACAGGTTACCCAAAGCCTAAGCCTAAGCCTAAGACTACATAGATATAGGACAGTACAGCAGAACATGATCAAGTGCAGCTGCTCGGACTCCGGCCCAAGCTGCACTTGTCCGTGTCTGCACTTTTGCGTGCTCAAATAGTGCAAAATGAGCAAATGGAAGCCAATCAATGCCTGCACTTTTGCGTGTCCCGCACTTTTAAAGCGTGCTGCACTTATGCGCTCTACTATACGAAATTCAAGTCGCGAGAGATTTCGTAATCGTCAACTCTCATGTTCCGTTCGTTAAGCATCACTGCCACACCGCCTTCCCCGTCTCTCAGATATTACCGTTGTCATGGCTGCCACTTACGACACCGACTCGTGGGTCAAGGAGAATACCGCTCGACGGGCGACTCGTCGCTCTAAGCAGCACAAGGAGACCGGCTTTATTCGTCGGGTCGCCGATGATCAGTTTCGTCACACCGCCGCTATCAAACCAAATGATGCGGTACGCGCTCTTAACTATTTATGATCGCAAGATGATTTAATCATGAATCTATGGTCGATAAATGCAGGAGAGGAATTCCTGTTTTCTCTTCACAGAGAGATGCTGGCCGGTCCTTTGCAAGACGAATAGCGGCGCTGATTTAATCATGAATTTGTTGTCGCTTTAGAAAATCAGAAATTGCATTACGCTTCTTTCTTATTGAGGGGTATCTGAGAGATGGATGTCCTATGCAGACTAGAATTTCAGCACCTTACATTTATTAACGGGTTATTTACCGAAACTATGTGCAATGATACTTCCTTCTTTATCGATTTTACATAAAGGGAAACGCATTGTCACAAAAGCTGTGGAAGCGCGCAGTTGGTCGACCACACTTCCTTGTGGGGGCACTCTGGTCTTGCCTTCATTTGCAATCTAGACTTCCTCTCTGCTAAGGGGATGAAAGATTTGTTCTGCAAAGCTGCATTTACTGCACTTGTTTATGTCCGACAAACGTGATCGTTATTTTACCGCGCTAAGACTCGCTGAGCCGCTAAGAGCCACCGTCAGCTGCAGCGGCAGATTTTTTCATGAAGTTGTTTCCTTTCAGTGGAACACGCCGACGGAGGAAGCAGACCCCTTCGACTTGCCCACACCGCTGATGATCTACTCGCTGAACAAGAAAGGGCGTTGGAATTGCGTGCAGAGGCTGCGCGACATTGACGAGATGCAATCGCCGATGGTGCAGGTTGGTGCTTATTCGGACGGCACATTATAATTGTTTGACTTTGACTATGAATTTTCGTCACGTTGTCATCAACTTTTAATGAAGGCTGTGCTTTGATGCGTGCCTCATTAAGGCGCTTTTCACGAAGGAAGTGTATGCACGAATTTAATGAGGATTTGTTACGTCGTTGAGATTTCTGACAGTCGATATTTATGTGGGGTATATCTTGCAAACGTGTGCATATAACGTTTATTTTTTCTTTAATTTAATGAATCTAATTTCTCCCGATCAAATTTCATTAAATTAATTATAAATTTTCTCATGCTCAGGTGACGGCGTTGGAGAAGTACCTGCAGGCGGGCAGCCCTCCGGCACCGTCGGTGCTCGACGACAAGAAGATGACCGCCGCGTTGCGCGCCATCGATGAGAACGTCGTCGTCGTCACCGACGACCGTCACCGGACTCCGCCGAGGAGCAGCGAGCAGGTGCGCTAATTTCGTTCTGTTTGCTTTTGCGCTCGCCCGGACAAGCACAAGACGGTCGACGTACGCACGAGCGGCAGCTGCGTCGAGCCGCGTCAGCATGTCAAGAAGAAAACTGCTGAGAGGGGCGATTGGTTGTACGGGTGCATATTGAGTCTGGTCCCATTGAACTGTGCTGGTGGGAACTGCGCTGGCGGGCTCAGGAAAACCTTGCTATTTTTTATGTCGTTTCCATTTCGCAATTTCTATTTCGTCGTCCTCTACCTGATATCGAGCTAAGAAAAAGTAGTGACGCATTGCGAAATGTGTCATGCAACGTTGCGCAAAAGACCTGTCGTGTCATCAGGAATTGCTGAGCAACTAGCAGTTTAGTCAGCTCCAAGGCTCGCATGTAAGGCAAGAAATAAGCGTAGCTGAACGCTTTTGCAGCCGCTGGTACGATCGACGAGCGTAGACTCGCTGACGGACGGCCGCCAGCAGGTCAGCTACGAGGTGGCGCTGCTGCATCCTTCGGCCGCCCTGTGGACCAAACACGCAAAAGGTGAGTCTTCGCGGGTGAGGGAGGGTTAGCGCGCGATTGTTAGGGTCCAGGTAGAGTTGGGTTTCATTTTCGAACCGGCTGTCTTTTGCATTTCGGTAGTAGCGAGACCAGTGATGCAAAACATAGCCGGTTTCAAAAATGAAACCCAACTCTGCCTGGGCTCTTACTGGGCGTGTACGCGTCGGGTGACAAAGGATTTCTACGACAGAAGGATGGCACCGGTCGGCGTCTGGGTGTGCACAGGTTGTGATATCTTGCGGTACTTTATCGCCAGATGTTATATCATAAATCGGCAACAGCTTTTTTCGTATATGCGACCTCCAGATGTCGGGAAAAACGCGGCGTGTAATATATGGATAGTGCCTGACGCCGAGGCGGGGCGTAGTCCGTCGAGACCGGCCGGACGACAAAGAAGCGACTACGGCGAGCATACTCCGTCGCCGCTCGTAGTACGAGCGAACCTGTCCATCATGCTTTGCAACGATTGCGCGAGAGGGCGGTCGATTCTAGGCCTGTGCACAAAAAGTTAAAATGCCCTTCATCTTGTCGACTTGGGACCTAAGGAAAAGACTTTAAGCCATGCGCGAAAGCATGTCAAAGAAATGTATTTCGAATAATTTTACCTGAATTGAAAGCAAAAAAATTTGGCCAATACCTAATTACTAAATTAGTCAGTCTAATTTTCGTACATTAATCGGGAATACCGGATTACATCGTATGATAAATTAATGAATCGCTCCATGCTGGGGCATAATAATCTTTGGTGGGTCCGAATGACAAAGAAGCGTCACCGTTCGTAGTACAGCGAACCTGTCCGTCATCGGTTGCGGTTGATCGCGCGCGCGCGCGGGCGGGGGGTTCGGTCGGAGCGCGCATAAAGATGGCTGTCACCGCTCGCATCGCGCCGTTTCATAGTCCGCCCTCTCCGCAAGCTGTGCGGTGTCTTTGTTAGTGCGTTGTTGGGGGGTAGGAGTTCAATTCCCAACAGACCTGCAAGAATTTGTTGTTTTCTTCCGTTCTTTCCGGTTTTTTCGAATTCATTCTTTCGTTCATTGAATTTCGTTCTTATTTTGGTTATTCTCAATGATGGATGGGGTTGAAGGGTTGAGAGTACGTACCCACGAGAACTAAGTATAGCGTCTGCCACGATGTGCTAATCCTGCCGACCAACACAATTTCGCCGTCGATTTGAGCTCACAAAACTGACGATCCGCGCGCGAACACGAATCGGAAACCCGGACCCGGGCCACAAGTTGAGCCAGGGAGTTAGACCCCAAGCCAAAGACTAACAAATTGCGCTGAATGTTACTTCGGCGGCTGTAGACATAGCTCAGGGTTGGCTTCATAGTTACTGTGGGTGAGAAGATATTATCCTTTACCCTCATAATGGCTCATATTCCTTAATAACCGTTCTGGTCGTATTTCAGAATCTGCGAGGCTCGGAAAGCTGTGTGGTCGTCGCGGGACGACGACGCGCAAGACCCGGCAGCGCTTCGACTCGGCCAGCGTGCTTGACGAGTTGGAGACAGCCCGGGCCATCATGACCGGCGTCGGCAAGATGGAGAAGAGCGACTCGGAGCCGTCGTCGGCGCTCAGGAAGCCGCTCGTCGTGCCTCTCGTCGACTGCATTCGTCTCAAGCCGACGTCCACCGGCAAGAACAAAACCAAAAAGGTAAGAGCGCTCGCATTTTCTTCTTTCTTAGCCAGATAGGCTGACGGGTCTGCGCTTGGGTCAATTTAGCGTTTTCGCCACGTATTTGGGAGTAAAAATGCTGGATGAACTGTGGTCTAAGAACCAGCACACCCTCAAAACCCCGTCGTCGAAGAGCTTTCGACGGCGTACGCCTCGAGCCGCCGATTCATTCCTTTGTCTGCCTTCAGCACCTCTCCGTATTAGCAAAGACTACTAAGTGGTCACGAGTAAATGAACGGATCAAAAGTCAAAGTCAAGCGATCTCATTCTTTTCTTTAATCTCTTTCGCTAGATCACACCCCTTCCTCCGTGCGCGCGCAATCACTCGGTGAGTGTTTGTCGAACAACGACGAAGCAAAAAAGAAACTGGTTCGTCTCAGTTAACATTTCATGGCGCAAGCTGTTGCGGTTGGGCGTGTTTGCACTTTTGCTTTTGCTTCCCGTTGTTCGTTTGGTGACCTTTGCACCGAAAAGAGCCCGCATTTCGGTCAAAACGATATGTCAGTTATGTGGATCACGAGTGTTCAATCCAGCAGACTTAGCAATAATTGCACTGTCCGCTGTCCACAATCAAAACTGTCCGCTCAATGGCGATCGGGGTTGTAATTGTACGATTTTTACTGTCCATCAATCTACCAGGTATACACCGCCAGTGATGTATCGACCCCGACGCAACCGAGTTTTTCAGCAATTGCTTCGCAATTCAGAGCTCCAGTTTTTCTCTCTTTGTCACGCTGTTGCGCGCCGGTTTCTTTATTCAGCGGCGAAACACGCCCGACTCTCCATCGATTGTCCGAACGAATTTGCGTCGCGCCCAACACGCTTTTCCGACTGTAACCGGTTGGAAGCAAATTTGGGGCTATTTCGTCTTTAAGTTGATCCTTAAGTTGGAGCAAGCCGAGTGAAGCAGCGAGTCGTTTTAAGCGGTGCTGGATTGTTTAATAGTTGGAGCACTTATTGCCGCCAAGAGACTTTGTGGACTCGGTTTGCCTGGGAATAGGCCAGCAGCCAGCCAGTCCCAGTTTTGAATGCGCACAATTGCGTCGTCATCCGAAGCCAATCGAGCAATCAGTCAGTCTCTGCTCTCTTTACCAACCGACGCCGGGCTTTAATCGATTTTCATAGACCAGATTTATCATTCACAGTCGAGGGATGGTTGTACGGGGGTATGAAGATAGCTTACACCCCGGGCTAGCAGGCCCACAACCAGCCACGCTGACCCTGTAGTAAGAAAAACCGCTAGATGGAAGTTTAAAATGATTCACTTTTTTAAATTTAGTTTAGAATTTGTTTGGCCAACACGGGGTTGCCTCTGCTTCCAAGCGGAAAAATTTCGGTCCAATACCCCCGGTGACCAACTTGTGGAAACATCCGCCCACATTCACTTGCGCAGTAATAAAGTCGCCATCTCCTGTCAATCAGTTGCTCGATGTTCGCTCAGCCAGTCAACCAGCTGGGTGGGCGCAAACGATGTGCCTGCCCGAACGCGTGCGATACTAAAATCAGTGGAATGAAAGCGCTGTCCGCGCGGCTTTTTCTTGGCGATGATTCAGAAAGAGAGCCGCGTGGCCTGGTCGGTATCATCGGACGGCGTTGCCCGCCCAGTGTGCACAATGGCGTTTGTGCGCGTGACCGACAGGAACACTCGATCATGTGATGAGATCGGCTGTCCGCGACGACACGACGCGGCTGACGTCAGCGCCGCACACCTTGCGCAATCCGATTAACTGATTTTACATGAACGATCATTAAACGGTCAGCTGCCTGGGGGACCGGCCAAATGTTGATCAATTCAATCATGTGGCTCTGATCGCCTGATCGCTAAGAGGCGAAGTGACAGTCGTTATGTACGTCATTCATCGATGAAAAACGAGACTCGCATGAAGCACATGGTTACGGAAAGAGAACTGCACTTCGACCGGCGGATACTAGTTTTTCTGTTGTCACGCACTGAAGGCCTCGGTCGTTGAACGCTGTAATAGACAGCTGGAGGGGAGAAAACGTGGAAAAAGCGGCATTAGATAATCATAGGTCCCCGTGTACGTTCTGCATGACCGTCACCGTCGAATTTGAAACTTCGAAGTATCAAAGTATCTGAAATTGTGCCCTGAATGAGTAAAGTTGTCAAAAACGAACGTTTTTTGTTTGCAGAACGGTGCTGCGCCGGCCGCGACCAAGAACGGCGGCGAGTGGGAGGTGGTGGCCGACGAGTCGAAGAGCGAATTCGATGGCGATTGGGAGCTGGTGTGAGGCCGACTGCGGCCCATTCGTCTAGGCCGTCGATACAGCCAACGAACGACGCTGTACCATAGTGATGTCGCTTAGTCGTAGGCCTAGCAAGGGCCGTCGTCGCCTCGTCTCTCAGTCGGTCGCCGAGCTACTTTATCTTCTTCACCTTCTTCAAGGGAAACAGCAACGCGTGTACTTGGGCTGGTCTCATGTTTCGTTTGCTGCACGCGCTCAGTCATAAACACATCCTGAAATTCATCCTAAAATCCATCCAGAAACCGGTTTCGACAACTAATTCGACCTTTTCCGAGCCATTCTCGTATTTCGATGAGAAGCGCCTTTAAATAATAGGAATCGAGATGTTAGCTTATATAATTCGCTTCCGAAAAATTAAATTCCAGTGGGTACTACATTGGAAACAGTGATGTTTTTATGACTTGTCGCGCAGCTGGTGTGTGCAAGGTACTGTAGTGCCGCTTATCTCTGCTGTGCATATTGGGTTCGATGTTCGATTATCGTCGATTGCTCGTTTCTCGTCGTCGATTTCGTTAATTTGGCCTGGGGCTGTGCGTAGCGATGTATTTCGTTCGTGTTCTCGCTGGCTAATGTCGCATCCACTCTGCCGCCGACTGCTGTCTGTTCATACTTTCCCACATGTGTAAATTTGTCGATAGTTGTAAATAGATTACATGATCAGTAAAATATTGCGGTTCACTGGCAACTCACTTTACTCAATCGGTTTCAAAATAAACAACGCTCACGCAGCAGTATTTGCAAGCTGGGGTGATATGGGAGGGGAGGGTGTTAACTCAACAATTTCAACAATCAACCTCAGCAATACGTAGTGCATTGCATGGCAATCCAACATCGGAGGAAGCCATTGAGAAAGGAACAGGGATGCTCCCTGGGATGGACGTACTATATTATTTATGCAGTACTTACGCAGTTCTTATAACGACAGACTCTTATAGAGTTACAAAATAGCCGACGATCGAAAAAATAGAAAGGCATCTTTGAATACAGCGAAACATCGTTGTGTTTAAGTTCTGATTTTTCGATGTCAAGGCCAATTTCTTTTCGATTTCTTGACCAAGATGAAGAAAATGAACATGCACTACCTTCTAAACTGCTCATTTTAAGTCAGTCGTCCGTTAAAATTCAATTGCAGATCGATACTACTAAAAGCTGCACCAATGACACCCTCGACAACAGAACGACAGCCTCGAATAAAGGGACAAATTAGCGGACGATCAATAAATAGAACGACATGATGCTCTATTCAAATCAACACGGTAGCTGCGTTCACCTACACGATCTGCTTCCTTCTTGACTTGTTAAGTCCCGATTCGCCAACTATAAAAATCCATTTGGTACTAGAATCAAAGGTTTTTTCCGTGGAAAAGACCGCCTCTGTTGCCATTGCCTCGACCGTGACCGCTCCAGTTATCTCCGCCGTCATAATCACCATCGTTGGGGTACTGAACCGAGTTCACACTTGTACTGACGCTGCTGCCGCGACCCAAAGAAGTCAGATAGTCTTTAAGCATCAGGCGCTGTTCGTCTGCGGACGCGGCGAAGAAGGCTTCGGTCAGGTCCTTCACCTGCTGGTCGGTTAACGGCGTCGAAGACGTCGGAGAAGACGGGCAAGGCGATCGGCTACGAACACCTCCATAAGGCTCGCGCCCGCTGGTTGGGAAGCCATAAAAGTAGTCACCGTAGTCCGGAAACATTCTCGGTCCGCCGAAAATACCGCCGAACCCGCCGCGTCGATCATGCTGCACAGAAATGATTACGTAATATGAGCATGTATATCAGCAACCAAGGATTTGGGGGTTCATTACCGGCTATCCTATGTGTCCGGGCAGGTGCTTTATTTCAATTTTCTCAGCAGCCCTCAATTACTTGTGCAGAACCCGATTTTCCCCCAAAAAATGGCGAGAATATTAAATAATAAATATATATACAATAAGTAAACATTTTTGTCCAATCATAGTTTTCATAGTTTATATATTGCACTAAAGTCAACTCCTCAACATCCATCCTGGTTGTGTTCATATAAATCCCAATATTAGTAGGATTGAAAAATGGAGATACTTTTAATTTGATCTTGAGTGATCTGACGAAGCATAGTTCAGATTAATAAACACTTCAACGCATGTCCCAAACTTATTTCATCAGAGTTGCAGAACGCTTCATTATACATGCCCGCTGTTCGAGAAAGAGGGCTTATATTGTAAGCACTGCATGATTAAGCACCGCTACTTACCGGAACGCCGTATGATGCAGCAATGAGAGCAGAAAGCATCAAACAGTGCGCACCCCACAACATGACTGCGTGCGAGAATCCCAGCGCCAAACAATGATGCGAGACTCCCACCCATCGGGTCGCACATTCTTTTATTTAGATATTTTTACTGGCCATTCACTCTGGGCCAATGGTTCCGGTTGTATTCGCCGGATCAAATCACACGCATTTCAGCAATAGTCGCATGTATATAGTGCCGTGGCTGACAGCGACTCGTCAGAAACTGAACAATGATTTGTCTGCTGATTCACTCGCGGACTACAAATGGCTTTCAATTGCACGAAATGGTCGTGTTGATCATTGATTGATGTGTTACATCAGCATCACACTTCATCTTGTAGTTGAAACAGGTGTTGCTAACTGTTTTCTTGTTCGCTCATCATGTGTTCCTCTTCCTCGACTTCTCGTGAGAGTTTTTTTTATCAAAAATCCTTAGATAAGAACGTTAAAATTGCAACTCTGTTGAAAATACAGCGTTCTACATTCATTTAATTCAATAATTACGATCTCGTTTCATAACACAGACAGCTCAAAAGTATGCGAAAGAATGCAAAGCTTTGTACGGGCGTTCAATTGTTCGAATCTCTGTTATTATTTGAAAGTGCAACAGCGAAAAATGGTTCTTCTTTTCGAATTGAGCTTAAAAATGTCAGTGTTGTCGTGCAGTGCAGAAAAAACGTACACTAAACCAGAACACCTTCGACATTTTGGCAGAATGACATTCAACAATCTACATATCACGACGAGACAATTAAAAGAGAAAGACGTCCAACCCGAGTCGCCGCTGCTGACTACTGTAGATGAACAATGGCTAATTCTGAACGGAGTTGCCTTTGCTGAGCAGTCCTCCAGCCAAAACTTGACCCATGTCAACATTTTCGAGAGGTCCGGCACCACCTTCAGCACCGCTAGATGCAATAGTATCGCTCGGTCCGATGAGACTGCCGAGAATGTCCAGCGGACTGCCACCACCGGCCTTACCACCTGCAGAGCCCTTGCCGACGACTCCCAGTAGCTGCGCCAAGAGATCGTTATTGTCCCCAGTGAACGGATCCGGGTTGCCGCTGCCGAGGAAGTTGCTGAAAGAGTACGTGCGGTAGAGTTTCAGTTCATTGGCTTGGTATTGCAGAAATTTGTTCAAAAATTTTTATACCATATTTGTATTGCGGTAATCCAGTTTACCGCAATTACCGCAATTGCAGTTGCAATAGTTGCATTTCAACAGTTTTGTGAAATGTTTCGAAAAACTCCCCAAGTCAGTGGAACTGAAATGTAACATTTGGTTACCTGAACGGATTACCACCGCCGCCCAGCAAAGAGCTCAGCGGATCGCCGCCGCTGCCGCCGCCGAACAGACTGCTGAACCCGTCGAGACCAATGCCGTGCAGTAGGCGACCGATCTTATCACCACCGGCGCCAGCAGCACCTTCACCACCTCCTGTACCGCTTCCGAGTAGACCGGTAATGGCCTTTACTGCTCCTTCGCCGCCACCACCGCCTCCTCCTGCGGCACCACCGATTAGACTGCCAATGGCCTTCACTGCTTCTTCTTCGCCGCCGCCACCGCCACCTCCTGCGCCACCGCCGATTAGACTGCTAATGGCCTTTACTGCTTCTTCGCCGCCACCACCACCGCCGGTATTCTCACCATCTCCTGTGCCACTGCCTCCAAGAGTGTCAATCTCTTTCGCTGGTACTTCGCCACCACCACCGCCGGTAGTCTCACCATCTCCTGTGCCACTACCGCCAAGAGTGTCAATCTCTTTTGCTGGTACTTCGCCACCACCACCGCCGGTACTCTCACCACCTCCTGTGCCACGGCCGAACAGACTGTCAATCTCTTTTGATGTTACTTCGTGTTCACCACCGTCAATCTCTTTTGATGTTACTTCGTGATCACCACCGCCAGCACTCTCACCATCTCCAGTGCCACTGCCGAACAGACTGTCAATCTCTTTCGTTGGTTCTTCTCCATGACCATCGCCGGTACTCTCACCACCTCCAGTGCCACTGCCAAACAGACTGTGAACCTCTTTTGTTGGTTCTTCGCCACCGCCACCGCCGACATTTTCGCCACCTCCTGTGCCACTGCCGATTAGACTGCTAATGGCCCTTGCTGATCCTTCGCCTCCGCCACCGATGCCTCCTGCCGGGTGAATGAATGTTAAGTATTTGAACATCAGTAAAATGGTTGAACTAGGGACCAGCAGGGTTGGATAATATACAATATGGCTCAGTTAAGCGATTTTTAGTCGGACCGGTCCGATCCATTTCCGAAATTCAAATAACCGATTGCGAAATAATAGCTGTTTTGCAGCATGAGCGGCTTAGAAACCGAAAAAATGAGGCCAAGTATAATAACAGGAGACCCATATCATCCTTATGAGCCCTAAATTTGACGATTGAGGTCGTTGTCCGGGTTTCCTATTCGCTCTGAAATCCGCCCACAAATCTCAAACGTACCGCCGCCACTGCCGCCTCCATTTCCACTGCCAATCAGGCTACCGATCACCTGGGCTGCTGTGGCACCGGCCCCACCAGCATTTCCACCGGCGCCACCGCCAAATAGCTGCCCGATCACGCTGCCCTTGCTGCTCGGCCCGCTGAACAGCCCGCTGCCGATATTGCTAAAGGTAGATAACCAGTCCATCTGAAAAAATCGAATGACGGCTTAATTCGCGTTGGCAATGAAAGAAAGCAATGAGCACAGGCAAACTCAGGCAAAAATTGTGCGGAATTGACGGTTTTCTTTTATTGCCGAGCATTTTCGGCGTAAAATAAAGTGACGAATCGAATGGTTATGTACGTATATTTATGAGGGAGGCAACACAATTCTGCGGACTTCCTTCATCATATGAAGGCAAATATAATATCGTTTCAATGTTGAGCAAAATGCCTAAAAATATTATTCAGTTGACGGCAAATGAAAACATTTTCACCATATTGGATCAATTCAAATAAATTTCTTAATATAATGGGACCCCTTATTTTTCGTTCAAAATTTCATGTGGTCGAAAGCTCATTTTCCGAAGAGAAGAAGGTCCTTTAAGACCGGAAAGACAATATACAGTACCTTATTGAGAACAATTCTACAGCTGCTACCGCAGACATACAACTTTACAATTGACGTAATCTACCTGAGCATTGGAGACGGCGGTCAGTGAAACGACGAGCACAAGGACTACGACCAATTGCTCCATGCTGATACGGAGAGTGGACTATTTGCCAAGTGAAGGGTGTTC
>JAQGAX010001055.1:0-12606 GCA_034698105.1 Plectus exinocaudatus
GACCAGCTCCAACCAACCTCAACATCTTGCGGGCTTTTTTTAGTCGATTCGTCTTCATCTCTTCCGTGAGCATATGGTCCTTTGCGAGCTTGTACGGCTGGTATCCGAGGTGTGTTTTGACGATTTTTCGGACTGAACCCTCGCTGATTTGGAGAGATTTGGCCATTGCCCTCATCGACCGTTGAGAATTTTGTCGAATCCGGTTTCTGATCTTCTCCTTGTTCGCGGACGTGCAGACGGTCACTGGTCTTCCACTTTTCGGACGATCCTTGAGGCAACCCAATTCTTTGTAACGGTTAATTGCATCATACACGGTCCTTCTTGGCATACGGAGAATTTTCGCAATGGTCGAAGGCGACTTTTCATCCTTGTACAAAGAAATGACGGCGGATCGTTTTTCTTTTGACATATTTTCTCAGACTGTAGTTGACAGATCGTAATGAAATTTAACAGGAAAGTAGAGAATTAAAAGTAGAACAAAACTGCTACGTGCAAGTGTCAATATCGGCTAATTACAAGGTTCTATGGCTCCTGTCTCCCATACATAAACGAATCTGTATAAGTACAGCTTTTGGTGGGACTCCGAAGTACTGTGATTTCATTCCTTTAATAATACGCTAGTATTTAATAAAATGACATTTAAAATGATACTTAATAATAAAGATAAATTGGCTCGGGACGCGTTATATCGTTGAATTTAGTCAAAATTGTGAAGAAATACTGGAAGGTAACAAAAGAGCGCAAGGGTGCAATATGAAAGTTACGTAAGTATCGAGATTTCCATCATTATGACTCACTAGAATTGCTATGTCGTTGCCATATATATATATACTCTCCCCTTGATTTGAAGAATTTACCGTTAGAAATAACAGTAAACTGTGTTCTCCATATTCTCCAGAAGGACTCATTAATTTGCTATAATCGAATCCAATTCTACGCCTACAATCTTCTTTGAGAACGTGCTCTCTTGCGCTTTGTTTGATGAGCGTAGATTCAGTGCAAAACAAAACCCCTAATTTCCATCTTTGTATCTGTCATGCTTATTCTTGTGCGACAGTAGTTCCGGAATCAAAATGAAAAGCTATCGCATTATCGCATTGCGGTTTGATTGAGTGTTGCTTGGATACATTTGAAATGAGGAACGCCTCTGTAAACCAGGATTTTAATTACTGAACGTACACGTACAGAAAAGTAAAGTTCGTATCGTAGACTATTCAGCACGTGATTATTTTCGTCTGCATGTACGTATGAGAACAATTTGCCAACCTATGTTCACTTGGTTTTATCTTTTGGCTGAATGGGCTTGCACTCAGTCGAAACATAACTGGTTAGAGCGGCAAATTGTTCTGATACACTGTGGAATTCTATTGGTTACGGAATACGGAGGCGTAATGTCCTCTCAGGTCCCTATATTAATCGATTTTGCCGCATTATTAAGGAGCAAACGATTCCGTAGAGGGGAAATCGCTTGTGTAACCAATTATGAGATAAATTGTAATATTCAATTAACTCGTACAAATATGATAAGTGTGCGATATGTACGGAGCAGACATGTGCACGGGGGGTATGGGGGTATATACCCCCCAAGGGGTCTCATACCTCCGGGCACTTTGGAGTTGGCGGGGTATGAGAAAAATTGCAATGATAAGGGGGGAGTACAGTGTTTTTCTCAAACCGAAAATTGATGACCTTTCTTTTAAAAAAAGGTCGCCAAGATGGCCGACTTTTCGAAAAAAAATTTTTTGCTATAGGCGGCCGGCTGGGGGGTATATACCCCCTAGAATACCCGCCATACCCCCCCTACGGCCAAACCCGTGCACATGTCTGGTACGGAGTGACAAACAAACGCTCCGGCCGGGTTGTGTCTGTGCAGCGCTTCACACAGGTAAACATTAATAAGCGAACTCGCGAAAAGTCTTTGGTGCCACATTTCGATTGATCTTTCTGAATCGAAGATAACACTAAGAAAAAACTTCAATAAACTATTCGATAGCCCTTTCAATTCTCTACAAGATGTGACCGAATGTGATCGATTTAAATTAATTGAATCAACCGGCGTCATGTTCACCACCAGAACATATTCAAACTTTAAATATAAATTCTGCGGAAACGAAGCCGAATTATAAAAAATAAAGCGGTTTTCGGAATCTTCATAGTTTTATCAGTCTAAAACCGTCAATTTTTTCACTGCAGAGTCCCTTTAACAGGGCACAAAGGAGTGCTCGTTGCAATGAAGCTATTACTTCCGCATATATCGTCGACCAGCAAGAATGCATTTAGTGTACTGTACTTTGTGTACTGTACTTTGTGTACTGTACTTTATCTGTACTTTGCTCGCACTTGCATTGTAGTCATAATAACATAGTTTTTCGATTAGTAAATGAATCGAGTCTTGCTGGTCGACGATACACGCGGAAATAATAGCTTCCTAGCAACAAAAAATGTAATTAATTCGTTGAGACGGATCTGCGCATTTCCCGGCGTCAGCCCACATTGTTCAAACATATAGCGTTCGGAAACCATGAGAGACTGAACCGTCTTTATCAATGAAGACACTGAAGACGGAGAAGGATAAAGGCTAAGCAATCCGAATTTCTCTTATTTGACTGATGCGAACGACAACCAAACCAGCAGTCAGTTCCAAAGGTGTACCAGGGTCCGAGGCTGCAAGTCGATTTGGTCGCCAATCTGTGGCGTATGAAAATTCGGTCTGTAATCTCTGATCGATCCGGAAGGGGGACAAATTGGCGACATTTTACCAATGATTTTAAATGTCATTTTTTTCAGTTATAAACGATTACAATCGAGTTGTGCTTCTATTATGCCGTGAATAACTGAATAATTTAAATCATCAATTGTGAACCACTAGGGGCAGGTGTTGTAAAAATTTCAAACTCGTTGGTTAAGTAGTTGCCAAGGAATGCTTAACTGTTTCACTCATTTCGTCTTGTGACCCGCATACTCAATCGATCATAGTGGACAAGGGACCGATCAGATCTCGTTGATTTTTAAATGACTAGAGACAATATGCAAGGGTATATTTGATTTAAAATTGCCCTCCTCAATACAGTTTTCTCAAAACCTCAATCCATTTTTCCAAATCCTCCAGGAGCCCTTGAGGGTTTAATTTAACCCCAAGACCAAACATAGGCACCAGTTTGGGCATGGGTGGGTTATGGTCGACTGTCTGGGGGGTTATATAACGAGACCTGGGCGGTGGGAGGTTGCGGGGGGTTGCGCAACCCCCAAACTCCAAAATTGCAACCCCCAGCCGCCAGAAAGTGCCAACCTCTGTATATAATCCCCATAACCCCCTCGCCCCTGTCTGCCTCAGTCTGCCTAATTTCCACCACCTGGTACTCCTTTGGTAAGTTTTAGCCACTTGCTTCAATCATGCTTGCGTGCGACCTCTCCTTCAATTACATTCTATTCACATGTTACTGTGTGTCAGCACCGCTCTATATCATGGTCCTGTGGGTGTTATACCGAGTGCCATCATCCGATAAAATTCTTGGTACTCCGTTCTTTCAAATTATCATTTCAACTGGTATCGTCGATATTGTCCTCGCGACAGTAAACTTCGGCTTCACGAAATTTCGCCTCTGGGGTTGGGCGTATGATTTCTACGCTCAGATTAATACAATATCGAGATATTTCTCCTGCGTCGGCTGTGTGACAGTTTTTTCTCAAAGTATCGGTATCATGCTCATCGCTTTCAATCGCTACACTGCGCTGGCAATGCCTTTTAGGCATGAAGTAAGAATATAATTGCATTTTAACATCATCTACATCATCTACTTTTCTAACATTATGTTATTACCCCATCTGTATTAGAAAGGAACCCCTTGTTGGAATAAACTTCAGAATGCTTACCGTAAAGCACGTAGTCAGGGCCCGTTCATACCTCTCCTGTTTTTACTGCAAAGTTTTACTGCATGCACAAAACATAGTAATCGATATCCTATGTTTTGTGCATGCAGTAAAACTTTGCAGTAAAAACAGGAGAGGTATGAACGGGCCCTCAGGGGCAGAGACAGCGCAATGGCGGGAAGGGCAGAATCTAGCCCTCTCACGCCTTCCTAAATAGTCAGTTTTGCATACGGAGGCACGAAAAATTCGACTTCCCGTCATTTAAATTTACTTGCCTAAATGTTTCTTTCAGAAGGCAAGCCACACGCCTATAGCAATCGAGTGGAGACTAATTTTGGTGTTTAATGACTGCGTTGGGCATAGGTGAAATGGGTACCCGAGGCCAGGGGGTCTGGACCTTCTCGGGGGAAGGGGGTACGGTATTTTCGTGTCGGGATTTCCGCGGTAATTCAAAAAAAATCGCCAAAATTTTTTCACCACTACGCGGCGAAAATGTTTTTCTGGACTATCTCGCTGGGGGGGTTGGGGGGTCCGACCCTCCTGGACCCCCCCCGGTACACCTACGGCGTTGGAGAATTTTCGGTAATTCTATTTAGCGTCTATCTCGCACTTTAATTTTATGAGTGGCAAATGAGTCTTTCAGGAAATTTGGTCGACAAAGCGCGTGCGTCTGTGCATCGCCGCCCAATGGCTCATTCCTGCAGCTATCACTCTGCCAGGCGTTTTTTTCGGTCTTAATGATCTTACCTTCTACATGGTGCCCGATGACGGAATGATCAACGGAACGAATTATAGCGGCCTCCTTCCATTCCCTGTCATTGTTAGCGCACGCAACGCGCAGGCCACATGGACTACAAGCTTGTCTCTCTACGTGATAATTATATCATGGGGTGCCACAGCTGCAATCGTTCTCATCATCTACTCGCGCTTGTTCTACGTTATGCGAACAATTTTGCGCAATACTCAAGCCGACAACCAACAGCAGCAATCAGGGCTCGTTTTATCGCGAGAATTTCGACTTCTTGCTTACGGTATCATTGTAGTCGTTATTCAGGGTTTGGCCGCGATTTTTGAAATCCTCCTCTTATCATATGGATTTAATACGTGGTACCGACCGGCAGAAGTCATGGTGGATTTGAACTGCTACAGTAACCCGTATTTCTTGCTCGCGTTGAGTACTCCTCTGAGAGACAGATTTTTTGCTTTTCTGAAAATTCGCAGAGGACATAAGCGTGTTACGCTTATCGTGCCTTCGCAAGCACCATCTCGACAGAAAGGTCCAGCAACTAATACAGCGCGCGCAGGGCCGGATTAAGAGGATCGGAGGCCCAAAGCTGAACTTGACATGGGGCCCCCAATAGTAAAAAAAATTTTCGCCCCGTTTCAGCGACCTTTTTATAGGTTGCCAAATTCGGGGCCCCATCGGGGCCCCCTTTCGACCGAGGGCCCGAAGCTTTAGCTTTCTTAGCTTCACCTATAATCCGGCACTGAGCACGCGTCTAAATTAGGAGTATTGCTTGAACGTTGACAACGCACGTGACAATGCACGATACTGCAAGGTTGTTCGTATACATACGGTTGAGAAAAACAAATCCCATATTTTAAGATTTAGTAGTCTAGGGCTACTGTTTTTTCAACTTTCTCCTACCCTGAGCTATTATTTCTGCGTGGGCTACTATTTACGCGTGGGGTACTATTATTTCAACCTCTTAGACATCAGCAAACATTAAAAATTTGAGATTTGTCAGCGCCAAAATGGAGATTCCCTTATAGCACCGATTAATGGAGCACTAGAGATCAATAATGATCAATAATCCATCGCGTGTGCAGAATCAGTCGAAAATTGCTGGGATTCTGTTCCTTTGCTATTAAATAAGTGTAATTACGCGATCGTGTGGCATGCTTGTAGACACTTCATTTTCGCGTTATGAGAAAATAGTATCCCATGGGCTAATATTTCTGCGTGGGCTACTATTATTTCAAGCCCTCCCTACCCTGGGCTATTATTTCTTAAATTACTTTTCTTGGTTTCATTCTCGAGGAATCTTTGCCAAATGGTATCAATAAACAAGCAGCAATGGATAAGGCGGACAAATCAGAGCATAAGTATTGTCGCTATCGGAGAAAAATCGAAACTGTTATGGACTTTTTTGTGGCCATTATAAACTTTAGCGCAATTCTTGGAATTGCTCTCTCAGTTTCAATAAAAGCGTGTTACCGAATTATTTGTCTATTTTCACTTGAGTAAAGGAATGGCTACTTTCTCCTTACTCTTCTCATGATTTGTGATATGTTACAGTCTAAAATCGGACAGCTGGGCATATGGCGACCTCTTTTAGGGCCGGATTATACTTCCGCCGCACGCCGCCGCGGCGCGCGGCGGCCACACAATTATCAAGAATACCTGCCGCAGGTATCAAGAAATCATAATGCACTCTTGGTAATCGCATGGGCCGCCGCACGCCGCTGCGGCGCGCGGCGAAAGTATAATCCGGCCTTTATAGGGTGGCTCAGAGAAAAAAGTCATGGCTTGTTTTAGCGACATCCCGAGTCGTGGGGCGGGGCCAACACTATGGGGTTATGTCCCCTATCATCACGTACTGAATATTCAACCGTACTGTACACACTGCACTACATTTTCTGAGCGATATGGTGGAGTAACAGAATTTTCGAGCTCAGTTGAGCGTATTTTGGTCAATGGGCCGGTAACACGATCGTTTCGGTAACAGTTCGTAATTTAAGTAATACTTAAGTCCGTTATGAAGCATAGCGCTGAGTATCGCTACGTATTACTTAACTTTACGATACGATTGTGTTACCGGCCCATTAGAATACAATTTTACTTTATTCTGGTCTTAGAGTTTTTCTGCATCCTTTCAATGGCAGCCTGTCACATTTCCTGCAGGAAATGGATTCGTATTCGCATTCATACGGGTAGAGGTGTAACGATTTCCGAAATAACGATTCCGTCGATTCCGATTCCCAAAATAACGATTGCGGCATCGGAATCGGAATCGTTACACCACTACAGTAGGGTGGCGTGAATATGGGTGGTTTTGAACGTTGTTGCACCTCGTCCCGCTGAAACGTCATGAATCGATGAAAACGATTAGGGCCTTGTTACGTTCGAAATACATCTGCTACGCGGTCACTAAGCACTGGTGTGCCGTCGGTGGTCGTTTGTGCATGTGCTGGTTGAAATTCTGGCGCGCACGCTGGCTGAATATATAGTATGTAAGTCCAGGCCCGATTCGTTTTCTGCTTTAACATCTGCTTTTAACCCGTAGTATCTTACTGGCTTATGTCCTACAACCCTCATTGGCATCAAAAAATGGAAGATAACAATGGAAATTTTATTTCATCGTGCTTGACGACAATAAACACAATTTATCCGAAATGGGAGACTTTGCTAAGTTCGACAAATCAAGCCACAATCTGCGTTCCACCCTGTCTCGACACGAATTTTAATCGTATCAAGCGAGATAGATTCAACCGTCTGGGTGAAAATTGCAGCACAACTGGTCAATTTGCGGAAGACTTGGTATTAGCCGCATTTCGAAGATTGAATATTGGAGGATTTGTGATTGCGGGATTCAATTCGAAAACGTTTTACGAAGCTGTACTCGTACATCAGTCCAATTTATCTTGGAGTCAAATGGAAGAAGTCGAATGTGACTTTATCCTGCTCCACCCTACTGCAGGCATTTATATCTTTGAAGTAAAAGCAATTCAATCATTTGAAAGTGGAAATACTATTCTCGCAAAACAAATGCTGGAGAAGGGACGCAAGCAACTTCCTAGAATAAAGAAGGCATTAACAGAGGCGTTTCAGCTGCTTCATATTGATTTTGACGACATCCCAATTCGTCTTGCAATTTGCTGCCCCTTCACAACGGAGCAAATCGTTCAAATACTCTTAAACGATCAAATAAACTTCGCCAATGAAACTATCATTGCATCACCAGAAAAATTCAGTAAATTTCTACTTCTTGATACGATAAAAATCAATTCGATTGGCTTAACTGCTCTGCTCAAACTGACACCTGCTATAATTGGTTACCGACCGAAAGTTGACATATCTCCAGTTCTTAATGCTCTTGAAATTCACAATCAGATATTCTGTCAAATTTTTTCAAGCGAATCAGCCGCAGAAAAGAAGACACAATCTTTCGTTTCAGCTGATTTTGGACAAAACGTCATTTTCAGTTCAGACCAACTTGAGATTATTGATTGTCAAGACAAATGCCAAGTGATTACAGGCCCACCAGGTTCTGGTAAAACACTGATCGTCCTGCAGAAAATTATTCGAGCAGCAAAAGAAATTGGAAGTGGCAGAATTATAGTTCATACTCACAGTCCGTCTCTGAAATCAAAGTTTGAATTACTTTTTGAAAAGATAAGTAATGATGAGCCTTTTGTCAGAAACCCAATTATTACAACAGAGATTAACTATTCTGGGGAAGATGTTGATGACTATTTTGCCGACGAGGAAGTTTTTGATTCAAGAATTCGAGAATTCTTAGAATTACGTTATCAGGAACAAGTAACCGGGAAAACGATTATCGTCGTCACAGGGCTTCTATACCCAAGTTCGACCGCTGACATAATTGGCCATTGCAATTACAAGTAAGAAATTTTAAAATTATACTCAAGCACCTCATTTAGCAATCTATTGCAATCCTTTCACTAATAGCACTGAAATTTCTTCACGTTTTCGATAGTTCATCATCGCATGGAACCCAAATTCAATTTTCTTCCACCTTGAGTGAAGTACACTCGGCCACACCGATCACAGACCGATGGATATCGTATGCTTAAGCACCAAGATTTGGCGCGTGATACGAAAACTTTGGTTGGAATGGTTTATTCGCGCAAAAACCGTAATGAGAATCAGGTTGCTGGATTTTAGGAATGCTTCAAAAACCATTCCAACCAAAGTTTTCGTATCATGCGCCAAATCTTGGTGCTTAAGCATACTATACCCATCGATGTGGCCGAGTGTACAGGTAAAAGAAATTCTCATAAGAAAAAGGCGAATGCCAGCTTTGAGGTCTTTTCAGGATATGGAATTTGACGACGTTACTGCGCTGCTCAAAGAATATTGCGCAAACTTACCAGCGGTACTTTCCCGAGTGTCGCATTAAACATCACATCACAGGCGAAACAGTGAGCAAGTATCTTTGCAAAACCTTGAACGAGATGAAGGAAACACTGCGAGAAACAATTGAATCGCTTATAGAAGAAGGTAGAAGATTACGGAGTATGGGCGAATTTGATTTCCATCCTGGCCACATAGCAATCATTACTCAAAATGTTGACTTAGCCAGAGAAATAAGGTTCTTTTTGCAAAAATGTATGGTACCGTGTGGTTCTGTAGTTGATCAGACTGTCAACCAAGGCTTAATCGCTGTTGACAGCTTTGAAAACACCTGCTCCTATGAATGGCCAATTGTATGTGCATTCGGCTACGAGGACGCTCAGTTTGACAAGCCGTATGGGTTGATAGCCTGCTCGCGGGCAATTGCAAGACTTGACATCATACATAAAGGTTCAGTTAAGTAATAAAACAATTTTAGGGTTTAATATAAGCTGATTGTACCGTAATTATATTATTAGAGTTTCAATTTACAATGTCGTGTTTACTTTAATGGCAGAGATCACAAACATGAAAACTTTTACTGGTCCCTAATTTGCTCTCTATCAATTTCGCCATAATCAACTTCTCCAATTTTCAAGATTATCATTAAGACAAGCAAACACAATAAATTCAAATAGAAAACTTATGCTTTCAGAAACCAGCGAAAGGCAATTTGTTGCTGTTGCTGATAAACGCTTAAAGGAAGAAAATGTAAAACTAAAACGAGACCTCAGCGATCAAGTTACAGATGCAAAAGCTGCAGCTGCAAAGAATGAGATCCATCTCATACAAACCGCTCACAAAGAAAAAGAAAACTTAAGATTACTTAAAGACAGCGAGTCAAAGCATTTTGAACTGAAAATTGAGAATAAAAACTTGAAGAAAGAAAAACAAGAGCAAGAGTCAAAGAATAAGGCACTCTATAATGAAAACTTGCAACAAACTGCCGAAATAGAAAATTTAAAGGAGCAAATTACACTCACCACAGCAGAATTAGTCTCCAGTCGTGATGAAAGCAAACTGCTTCAGAAGAAATTAAAATTTGGTGAAGAGGAACTGAAGAAAATGCGAGAAACGATCACAGTTTTGGAGAAAAAGCTCGTGGACTTACGCGATAGCAACACGAAACTTGAATTGACAGAGCAAAGGCTAGGGTTTCGCGATCAAGATATTAAATCATTGAAAATGGAGGTTGAAAAGCTGGCAAGTGAAAATTCAGTTTTGAGAAGCAAAATAGAGAGTGCTTCAACGACATCGAGACATACTGCGCAATTCGAAGAAAGGATTGCTGTTTTAAACAGACAACTGAGCATCTGCTCTGCTGCAAATAATAAATTGGCAATCGATTGCGAAATGTTTCAGTCGCTTATGGAAGAAGCAGAATATGAACTGCATAAAGAACGCGAATTCATGCGCGGAATAAAGGAATTCTTATATATTGTTGGTGCATTACTTATGCTATATTTTATAGATTGGCTACTGTTGGTCTCATATGGCTGCAGGCGCTAAGCAAAAACCAGGAAAAGGGACATCTCGAGGTCCCTACCAAGAAAGGGGTACCATGGGTGCCATTACTCCTTAAACAGAACCTCGATTTTGCGATTTATAATAAAATTGATTTTGCAATAATTTCAATAAACTAAAGATAAAAATAAGCGGATCCAATGCAAATGTCATAAGAAGCTTGACCTTTCTCAGAAGATTAACAAAAGCACAACAACAATGCACTCAAATCATGAATCATTGTTGACAGAGAGGCAGTACCTGGAAACCGCTTCGCGCAGAAACCTCAAAAATTCGTTTGGCAAATGTTATTGTTTTCTTCAGTGGTTGTAGAACCTAGCACGCAGATTGACGCGGGGAAAAGCCGCAAAGCAAATCATAACACCAACCCCGCATACAATTCACATACGGCACTTCAAACAGCTCAATATTCTAGCTTGACCTTTGGTGTGGGCCGTTTAAATGGCGACCCCTACTCAATTGGTCGCACCGAGAACAGGTTACCGGCTGTGCTGGCAGAGCGCGATTTGTCAAGTACAAATCGCTATGGAATCAGTGCAAGACGAGAAAAATATTTCCGGCGCCAACTTCGCGGGCGAAGCCCTGCAAAATAATTTTCTTTACATCAAGTATATTAGCTATGTGGTCATGGGTATCATACTGCTTATTGTCAACGGACCAGTGGTCATCAACATTTTGTATCAGCGCATTTTGCGGGCAAAGAAAGAATACTTGCTGCTCGCAGGTTAGTTTATTAACTTTCGCTTGACTGATGGCTATTGCAAATCCGCAGAATTGACTAATGAAGTATGGGTTTGCATAAAATTCAATAATCTGCAAAAAGAGATGTTTGAAAAATTTCATTCCCGCCAAATTTTTCGTATCAGTTAACGAACTTCGCTTAATTTTAAATGTAGTCTGGCTACCTCATACTTCAGTAACGGACTACGCCGTCGTACATATGGAATGGATGAATGTAATTTGTTTTGCAAAACAGAAACGGTAGTTCAAATAAGCTACTGATTGCGATTATTAACGAAATACATGAAAAGGTATGAACGATATCGCAATGTCGTTTTCTTAGCTACCTATCAGTCTCTCATTTTTGAATTAGTTAGTGTTATTTTTATGACGGCAGTGTGGCCGAGTGGTCTAAGAGCCTCGGCTCTCAGCCGCGAGGTCGGGGGTTCGACCCCCAGCAGCATCATCCCCCTTGTCAGGCCTGCAACAGCCGACCGAGAAGCACGTGTCGCATTATGAAGGTCGGAAAACCCGAAAAAGCTGACCCCACGATATAGTGGGAATAAACAGCTTAAGAAACTTATATTATTTTCATAAATTCTGATCAATGATGTTCCAATATTTTAGGCTTGTCAGCAGCCGATTTTTGCATCGGTTTATCGACGGTATTTGCTGGCACCTACCGTTGGAACCTAATGGATCGACGAGCAGAAAATGATCTGCTCTCTCCATGGGAATGCGTTCTTCGGCCGAACTTCGCCTTATTAACATTTTCCCTGCTCGCTCAAGCCGGCATGTATTTTGTGGTCACCTTAGATCGCCTGATTGCCGTGATCAAGCCTTTGCAACACAATACATTCTCCACGACCTACGCCTACAGTATTGTCGCTGCCTGTTTCACGCTAGCGCTGCTGCTCGCGGGATCAATGTTGGCTTATTTGGTTATTACCTACAGTGGCAGCGCAACAACAGGTAAGCGAAACGATTTCGCGATTAACGCGCATTAAGCTGCGAATATCGCGGTGAAAACATAGGGCGCGCCGTCAGCCGGATGATATGTGGGCTATTACTTTTACTTCATTACTTCTTTGACATAAGTATTAATATTTACTCATTAATATAGACATTAAGTTATTTTTTATTCATAAATAACGCTCCGGTATCGTTCTGCATTTTTTCGGGGATGGGATAGACTGTTCTCTCTTCTTCTACTGTATACTGTTCTCAGATAAGCAATATAAAATGGATAGACATATTACAGGGTGAGTGTAAAGTAATCGAACAACTTTCTTTTTGAATAACTTTGCCAAATGTCATCTGATTTTGATGAAATTAGGAATACTAAGACTTTAGCC
>JAQGAX010001056.1:0-12605 GCA_034698105.1 Plectus exinocaudatus
CGCGCTGGTCATTTCCGTGTACATATATTTATCAGATGCATCCGGCTTTATTTCTGTCAGGCAAAGTGAGATAAATGTACATCGGAATTCACAAGATCTGCGAGCGTACAATGTAAACAAATTGTTCGCCTCTCAAGAATGCACAGAATTGTCACAAGCAATGGAAACGACCAACATAGTCTGCAAGGTCTTGGCAACACACCAAATTTCAACGAAGAACAATAATACGCATTCGTCGCAGTGATTGCAAGTAGGCAACGGGAACTCAAGCGTCACTCAATAGGCAGTAGAAGAACGATGCTCTTTTGATGAAATATAGTAACCAAATTGGCAGTTAAAGGGGGAGAATAATTGAATGCGCTCGATGGAATTGTCCAGGTACCGACCGACATGCGCAATAAATTATAATGATGGATGAGCGGTCGATCACAAGTCCCTGATAAGTTCAAAGCGAACCTTCTCTAATTGTCGCTGTATTTAACACGCAATTGCATCGATTCGATCAAGATTCGTTGCGGTGCCGAGAATCGTCCCGAAGTAATAGCGAAGAGGATGAAAGAGATAGCGCAGATTATGATGACGAGAGATTCATTTCGTGACTGTTTCGGTTGGATTGCAGGCGGAGGAGTGCTTCGAGCGGGTCGAACTTGGACTTGGCGAAGGGCAAGTCACCGCTGGTCAGCGAGACGTCCTTGGCCGACAATCGTCTCAGCACGGCGTCGCCCGTCTCTCCCTCAACCCACGGCCATTCCTCGCATACAAAGTCGGTCGGGTCCTCCAAACTGCCACGCCGTCCAAACATTGTCAAACCTAAAGCGGTGGTGATTCAATGCGTTTGCACACAGTCGGCCAATGCATTGGCAAACAAGATTAGCGTGCGCTCAAAAATTGTGCTGATTTAGAAGTATCATCGCTCATCGTAATAGCCTTTGTGATAGTGCAGAGAATACTCACGTCAAGCGCCCCCTATGTTTTGTACATAGCACAACGACCAAATGAACTTAATCAGCGGTGTATGACATACGCACACATCACTCACCTTCGCGAGCTGCTTCAACGAGATAGGGAATGATTTTACAGTTCCATAGTTGAATGAACCACTCGCGCGATTCCTGCACGCCGATCGGACACGACATGAACAATCGCGGGCCGATGCTCACGTCCGGTGAATTGGCCGTCTCAATGAACTGAAATAGGGCAACACTTGAAACATTCTACAGCGCTTTCATATCAACTACGGTACATTGTTGAGCAACGCCCAGACTTTGGGCAAGAACTCGACGACGCGAACAAATTCGACAGGATGCCGAGCGCCCATCTTGCACTCTTCGTGAATGAGTCGTCGTCGCAGAAATCTCCCGAGGTAGCCCTTCACCGAATCCATGTGGTTGGCGAACAGCGTCATTCTTAATCGGCTACGTCAATGATAATAAAGGCAATTCGCGATCTCTTCTCACCTGAAGTTGAGATGCACCTGTAGCGTCGTCTGCATCTGCGTCGACGATTGGTTCATGGTGCCGATGATATACGGCCCATCGGAGCCGGCCACATTGGTCAGACAGCCGAAGAAGTCGCTGAGCACCGTCACGTTGTGCAGATTATCGATTACAATCACCGCCGGGCCGTTGCTGAACAAAAGGCGCACGATAGATGGAAAAGTGATGAGCGCGCATTTTTAAAAAGTACCCCTGTTTGTGTCGCTGCACAATTGCGGTCAGACGGTTCTGCGCCTCCTTCTCCCTGCCTTGAGCGTCTTCCGGGAGACACAACGTCTCGATGTTGGATCTAGCCTCGACGCCCGTCCGCAGCGCCAAATACTCAGCCAACTTGTGCGCTAGGAACGACTTGCCAGTGGCGCAGGCTCCGCTGAGAATGACTCGATGACTATCCGTCAGCTGAGTGACCAGTCGTTCGAGTACATTCCGTGGAATCAATGACTCGAGCACCAGAGCGTCCACCGATCGCTGAGCAACGCCTGCATACGGACGAACATGAGAATCAGGTGAAGAAGGAATAGATCGCGTTTGACTACCTTGCAGCATCAATCGAAGCGTGGTCGATTGTTGAGGTGTCGATAACTGAAGTGACTCGGCTGGAGAGGTTTTTGGCACCGGGGCTCTCTTGTCGCGCACCACTCGTCCCAGCTGGTAGCCGATAACGCTTTCGCGACTATTCAGTTTCAAACTTCCAGTCGGGTCGATTCGGTGCAAATATTCCTGCAAAATTCGCATTTGAATTAGATTAAAAAAGTACAACGGCATTTGTGACGACTGACAGTGAACAACTTGGAGAGGTCGTGGTCGAGAGCGTCCCAAGTGGTCGACCAAGTGGGCGCGGCGATGGTGCCGATTAGCATCTCAGTGTCGTCGCAGGCAGCGTCCATTGTCAACTCGCCAGTCATGTCCAGCGATACCGACACTTTCACACGAGCTCCACTTTCATCTGCAACAGTTGACAATGCGCACAGAACGGCGCAACAGCGTCAATTACCATGTGATGAAACAGTGTAGCCGCGGTCGGATGCAGAGGTCGGTCCATGTACGTCGGACATGGACTCGCCATCGCAGTCGCTGAGTTGAGGCAGTGACGTTTGAGAGCCAGCGCGCGAACTGCTCAGCACTATCTTGTGCAGACGATGGTTGTCCTGCTTCAGTGATGCGTTTTCAGACTGAAAAATAGCTTCCATCACTACTTTGGTCCATTACAACAATGCCGCTGCAATAACCGTACCCTCAGCCGATTGATGGCTTCTTGCAGTTCGTCAACTTGGTCACTTTTCAGCAGCGCTTCCAGGCGTACGTCGGTCAACGTAGAGTCCTTCTTTTCTAGCTCTTCCTTCAGTTTCGTCAAAGACTCGATGCCAACTTCATCCAAGCTGCAAATTGAGCGCATTTAATTTGACTCTTTGCGAAGAAGCAATCGAGATTGAAACGCACCCGCTGGCCGAACCAGAGATCGATTTCAGTCGGCCGACCTCGCCTCTGGCCGAATGCATCGGACTCTGACCGTCCTTCATTTCTTCAGCGTCCGAAATCGATCCGTTTTTGCTCTTTCGATTCTTGCTGAACGCGCGCGTAAACGAGCTGCGAATCTAAACAAAATATCGTGAGAAAAGCCAAAGTGGGCAAAAAACAAATTAAAATGCAACATTCTGGGACAACCAAGCACCAACTAACAATCGGACAAACACAGTCACGACATGAAAATGTGCCGGTGAAAAGCACACAATCGAATGTACCTGTGCAGAATCGATGGGCGCCTGCGAAAGGAAACACAGATTAGTTATGCTGGGAGGGGATAAATATTCGGTCAAACAATGTAGCGATGTTACAGATATCAAAATATATGAGATCAATATCTTATGCGAACGTACCCAGCTCTTCTTGCCCTGTCTGCCAAAGCTGTTGAGCGACAACTTGTCCGTCTTGCTGCCTTTGCTCGATGTGCTCACCGATGAGCGCTGACTGGCGACGCTTTCGATTGACGGCTGCCGCACTAATCCTAAACACAAAAAATCCGTTGTAACTATTCGCACTACACTTTGATGCTGACCACTGCCACCATTGTTCAGCAGTTGCTGTTGCTGCTGTTGCGGGTCGGTGAAGGTGTGGCGTCGTTGGACGGCCGGACTGGCGCCCCTCAGTGCTATTGCCTGCTCGACGTTGATGCCCGCGCTGATGCTCAATTGGCGCAGCACATCGATCTCTCCGCGCAAGTGACCCACTTCGTCTTCCTGAAAATTGACAGCGTCAGACCAGAAAATGAATGCGTCGCGAGCGCCAACAAAACCTTTTGCTGAGAAACCACTTGAAGGCCCTCAACGCGCCGGACCATGCCCTGCAGAGCCTTTTCAAACGCTTGAATCATATTCGCGTATGTGGTCTGCTGAGCGGTGAGCGTCGACACCTTGTCGCGATACGCCTCCATTTCACGGTGAAGTTTGCGTATCTCAGCCTGATACTTCTCCTCCGCCTATCCAGAGAACACAAAGTTGTATTAGGCTTGAGCATCATATATACAAAACTGAGTACCGTAGAATATATGGAGCTTGAAGTGGAAGCGAGCGACAACGACGAGCCATTGACTTCAGTCTCGCCGTGCTGCTTGCCGTTGACTTTGCTGAGGACGCTGGCCAAGTACGGCGACGGATCGGCCACCCGTGTTGAGTTGTGGTGGTAGACGGGCATACTGTGGGCCGGCGATCTGGCTCCGTCGGCGCCCGTCAGCTTGTGTAACTGTAGTTGCTGACCCTCGCGGTGAATGTTCGCGTAGATGCCCTCCGAAGTTTTACGCGGCGAGCCTGCAAAAAACCACTCGCATAGCAACAGATAAGAACCCACTTCAACTGGGATTTGACCAGCTAGCAGAACAGCATAGCAAGCGAAGTTGAGCCAGTTGCGCGCATAGAGAATACAAGCTTATGTCGTACCATGTCCGTTCTGAATGCCGTTCTGATGAAAGCCTTGAGCAACTGCCAGTCTTTGATTCTGCACGTGCGGCGATGAACGACCGTTGGCGGCAGTCGAAATATCGGCCGAGACGTTGGCAGGCGACGCTTTGAGCTCCTGGCTTTCAACGATCATGCTACGCGACATGACACCGGTTTGATGCGCTAGACGACCATTGATAGCCGACGATATGCTCGGTGATCGACTAGCAGCTAAAAGCGGCTAGCAATAGAGCAGCATAGAGCCACAGCGCCTGGCTAGCAAAGATGGTGCGGTCGGAAAGCACGAATCGAAGGAAAGCGATATAGAACAGCCAATTAAGAAAGGCAGAGGAAAAACGTTTACTTGTCACGCTGTGGCGATTCCAGGCGGTCTCTTCGGGCGGCAATGGTCCTTCGTGACTGACTGGCAAGCTGAGACTTCCGTTGGGCATTCGCCGAGGACTGACCAATGCCAAGGCCGCAGTGCGGTCGGTCGCGTTTGCCGCTCGATAGTCCGAGTCGTTGTAGTAGTTGACGAGATGGCGCTTGCGATCGAGCGAGTGGTAGCCGGACACGCCGGGCGGCGACGTCGTCAGTGCGTGACTTTGCGCTGATCCGGGCCGTTGATGAGGGTCTCCGTCCTGTTCGTCGTCCGCTCTTCTGATGATATTGCGTAACGGCGCTCTGGCCGACCGGAATCCGTCCTGTCTCGATACGTGCAACGTTTCGCCGTCCTCGCTGAGCTGGAGCTTGGGCGTGCGTAGTCCGCCGCCGATAGTGTTGTAATGCTGGGGATGCTTGGCGCCGACGGCGACGGACCGTCGGGGTAAGCCGGCCGGGTCGTGAGTCATCGTCGCCTCTGACCGCGGTCGATCGCCGAACGTGCCCAATCCGCGCTGGCTACTGCGACACTTTTGCAACAGCTGATCGATATTCTCCTGCTCGGTCAGCTTCCGCTGTAGCAGCGACGAAGATTGTTGCGACGACGATCGCTGTCGTTGCTGCTGCTGCTGCGCAAGTAGCTGATGCTTTGACAGTCGTCCACCGCAGTAGTCGCCGTACTTGCCATATGCGGCGGCGGCCATTTGATGGTCCGACAGCGAGCTGCCAGTCAGGTCGTCCGTCGAAATGTCGTCAATGTTCTCAGACAGACCACTGCTCAGCGATGAACTGTCCTCGAAGCTGAAACAGCGCGATAGTTATTTTACCACCATCTGTTATGTCTCAAAATAAACAGAGCGATGAGGTAGATGACTGGTGAAGTGCACGGGCAACAACGATATCGGTGCCGACCGGCCGTCAAACACCAAGAAATCAGAAAAACCGTCGACAATTCGGCCATAGGCCGTCAAACATCATTCGGATGGGCGACGCCTGCATCGATTACAAGAAATCAGAAAAACCGTCGACATAGGCCGACGAACTCGTCGCCTTTCCAAGGCCCTCTACACCTCGGAGGAGACGAGCAACCTCACTTGGCAGAGTGTCGTCGACGACGGGCCATAACTCGATAGTAGGTCATATTGCAGGATCCAGACATGACGGCTCTGCACCGGTTAAAGAGCAGCAGTCGCAGCTGACACTGGCAGGAGAAGCACAAGCAATTACTACAGTGGACAGGCCGGATGAAAGGCTTGAAAGCAGACGAGTACGATGCGGGCGGACCGCGTCGAAGAAGCCGCCGACCGCTTCTTCACAAAGTGCGCCGCATCAAGAATTCATCAGTACTGCCGACGCCCGTTCCGTAGGACGAGCGGTCGTTGCCAATGCCCGACAATTGTTGGCGTGCAACGAATCAGAACTCGGCGCTGGCCACTCGGGTAAGGTACAAAAGCACTCAATCAATGAACAACGTCGCAATCTACGCGGCGCCCGGTGAGAACATCGTCGTCGGTCGAGTAAGCGCCGGCACGAAGATCGATCAGCAGCCGGATGTGGCATCAAAAGAACCGATTTGCTCAGCGGGTAATGCCGTCGTGCCACAGACCGCCATACACTGGTCAGTTATCTTACGCACTCGACGAAACAATACGAACTTACGTCTGATCAGAATCGGCCTCAATTGAGCCCGTTTCGAGAGTCTGCGTGCAGAGCAGTGAAAAGACGTCGACAGAGAAGATGCTGGTCATGGCGAGCGAGCAGGACGAACGAATGAAAGCCGGACGCGAGTGATCTCCCGCACCGTCCGCAACCGAGCGTAATTGCCCGAAGCGTCGACCTTGAGCCGCCACCGCAACAAGGGGACCAACGGTTGCGCGAGGTTGCGGCGTCGACAAATCACTGGGCAATGCTGTGCAATACGAGCGGTGCTCAGCGCCAGACGGCCATTGTACACGTCGGCAATCGGCCGTCGGGATCACTCATCGGATACGGCCGGCGCGAGTCTGCGGAAAAACTGCGGCGGCGACCAGCAAATCGCCGGACAGACTGGGAAAAATGCCCCGACAGCAGCGGCGCCGACAAAGAAGCGACCGCGCGAGTAGCCGCACTCGGACGAGATCGATGGTCAGCCGCAATCTTACTCGAGTGCCGCCAAAGTTACGATTGCGCCAGCTGTTACGTGGAGGACAGGCCAGTCGGCCGATTTCCTCCGTCGCGCAACCTCCACCGCCGCATTAAGCGCATAAAGTCGCTCACAAAGACGAGGATGACCCCAATCGGCTCAACCGCGCTCCTACAGAACAACCATTGTCCCTGAGCGCGCTCGTCGTCTGCAGTCAGTCAACAGATGGACAGAGGTAACGACCGGTCGCCGCAAAAACCATTCGGGACGCAAATCGAATTTCGTTCACGACGCCAGCTGCGACGTTCACGCTTGTCATGAAGGCAGATACTCACATGCCCTGACAGCCATTGAGAAGGCTAATGCACAGCTACGCCAACAACCGGTTGTTCGCCAACCAGCACTCTATGGTACTGTCGATCAGCGCAGCGCGGTCGACAAGAGGGCAAGCTCGGCGCCCGAGCAGTCAACGAGACACGCAACGATCCATCAGCGGCGCGTGCCACCCAGCAGACAAACAAGACTACAGAAGAGAGAGACTTCAAGGAGTCGCCGCTGGCCGCAAACCAACTGACCACATGTGCGACTGATGTGGACGGACCAGGCGGCTTGTCCAGCCGCGGTTCATCGTAAACAGCGTCGACTGAGGCGGCAAATCTCGCGCTAGACGGGGCGCGTTAAACGCCCGATTCGGCAGGCGATCGGGCGGGCGGCAGGCGGCCGACCATCGTCCGAAAGCGCACAATGAGCGGAATCGGCCAATTATATGCATTCGTAATGCGCGCGCAGAGACCCCCGGCGCCGGCCACCCCGACCCCCCGCGGGCCAGATACGATCGCGACAAGACTAATGCCGCCGCAGCCCACCCGCATCCGCAATGTCCCTTCTCTCTTCTCGCCGATCTCCGTGAAAAATGACCGGCCTGATTAACCGCGCAATGCAAAGAGAATGGCCGCGTCCGCATCGCACAAGCAGGCACCCCACAATCAGACGAACACGTGACAGAGCAGTGCAACCTTGGCACAAAAGAGGCCAACATGAATGCGAAAGCGCAATATGAAAAAGAATAACCAACCTGTCATTGAGATCGGCTTGCTGACGCCGCATGCTGTCGCGTACGGCCTCGAGTCCTTCCCTGAACCTGGCCTGCATCTTGCGCGCGTACAAACTGATGCCGCCTTCGCTCATGTAGCCATTGGTCAGTTCGGCCGTCGACAGCTCGGCTAGCGGACCGGATAAAGCTGCCGTCAGCGCGTCGCCGTCGGACACGTAGCCGGCGGCCATCTCCCCAGCGGTCGACCGAATCGCCGACTGGCAATCGCTCGACGACACGCTGTCTTCGCTGGTCGAAGAAGCCGCCTCCAGTAGCGTGCCTGCAACAGGGCGAGTAGTCAGTAGCCGTCAGATCTACGCGCACTGCACAATCGATCATTCCAGTCGCCACCGGTGATTACTACGGCGCAACGGACATAGGTCAGTGCTCGCCGGTAATCAGCGACCATTTGGCCGGAAAATAAACATCGATCAAACTCCATCAGGTAAATGCCGACTGCACACGGGTCCACGCCTACACCTGCGCCCTCCTTCCCACGGTGACTCTAATAGCGGCAACAATACAAGGGAGCGGCTTACCAATCGGTCGACTGATGGTCATGTGATTCCGATGCGTCGAGGGCACCTTGTGGTTGGCCGACTGTGGCAGTCCCTTGAGGAATGCGTAGGGACTGGCACGTGGGACGAGCGGCTCCATCGGCTTGATGGCGTCCTCCAACGACGGGCTCTGAGTGCCGGAGAACGTTTCCGTCGTGACGGCGCCGTCGTTCGAGTCAAACGTAGTCTCCAATCGACTGCTTGTTCGATTTGGCACAGGTCTGTAAGAGGTGATATATTGCGCAGCTGGTTAATTAAAACTGAGCACGACATACGGTCTCTGCTTTTCAGTGGACGCCGGCTTTTTCAAACCAGAAGGCGGCTTCCCTGCGCAATTCGAACTGGCCGCTTCCGAAGAGGGATTGAAGATGACGCTGACACTGTCCGAGTCGCGGCTGCCCGACGTCGTTGACGTGTTCGAGTCGCTTTGATTGCCCTCCGACTGCTGCGAGGCGAGCGTTCGGTGATGGGTCATCGGACTGACCACGCCAACGGTCGGACTGGGCATGCCAGTCTGCGGCTTCGCCGGCGCTCGCGTCTGTGCCAGCTTCTCGGACGTCGACGTCGACTGCTTCATTCCGCTGCTTCGACTAGAGCTCTTTGGTACAAGGCAAGTTGGCTTCAGAACAGCGGCCATCGGTGCGGCGATCTTGGATGAGTTGGGCGCGGCGATGCCTTTGACGGCGAGCACGGGCTTGCCGTCTTGCGGACTGCCGACGGTCTCCTTGACTGACGGCGCGCCGATGGGCGACCAACGCTGGTCGACTTTGATCGGCGTCGCCAGTCTTGACGCGCTGCCATTAGACGTCTGACTGGACGGACTGAGTCGCATGGGCGTTTCCGACAGAGCCGCCGACGAAGTCGGGCTGGAGCTATCGAAGCCGGCGTAGGCAGAGTCGGCGTCCGTCTCTTCGCTGCTCTTCGACACGCGATTCAGCTGCAGCTTGCTGTCCGGTGCTCGCTGCTTTCGTAACAGCTGCGGACTGGTCTGTTGGGCGGCTCCGGTCACCTACAAAGAGCAATTGATAGCGCTCTGTCAAATAATGGCCGCCACATGGCGCGAAACGCACTTTTCCCGAAAATTCTTTTGGTCGAACGAGACCAGACTTGGCTGGACTCTTTGAAGGCGCCTTTAATCCGCGTTTAGCCAGAGCCTTCAATGACGATTTCGGGCTGCCGGTCGATTGGGCGGATCTGTCCAGTGATTCGCTGTGAGAGCTACTCACTCCGCTAGAACTGTTGCTGGTGCGATTTGAGTCGGTTGGAGTATCCACTCGGACAATGGGAGGAGTGGGAGCCTTGTCTTTGTCCTTGCCGCCGAAGAACTTGAGCTTGAGCATTTTGCCACCGCTTGAAGGAGGTGCTATCTTTGAAGGCGAACCCACCGCTGCACTAACAACTTTGGACGTTTGTGGCGGTTGAAGGCGACTTTGCGGAGCTTTTAATCCCGAAGCGTTTGGTGTCACAGCCGCCGGAATAGAGGAAATGGCCTTGGGCCCCGACGACCGGCGCAGCGATCCGACAGGCGACGATTCGGCTATAAGAAATCGAGCTGACTGCTATCACTTGAATCGATGAGCGATGTGCAAACGACGACAAATAAAGACGTGGAGAGAGGATCGAATGGAGACAGCTGAGTGCACACCCGGTGGGCTACTCGCGGCCAGCACGTCAAACAGCACGAATAGCGCCGGAATAACGATCCTGCGACCAACTACTATTGAGCTAATATGGGCTGGGCCGCCCTGCATGCCTTCCGTAACTGTGACAGATGACGTCTGCTGCGTTCGAACGCCGCTCGTTTCTCATGCGTACGAAATGATGCGGACGGCGGCGCCGTGTTGAAAATATTGAGCAGTAGACGCATCGACGCGGCGGCGATATGACCACAGGCGTCGAACGCGCTAATAACTAACCGACCAGCAGTCAGTCAGGTGGCCAAGGCGGACGGACGGACGGATGCACCGGATCCGACGCTGTCATCGATCATGGTGCGACCGCAGATAGCAGTCGCAGAAATTGGACGCCAATGTCGGCTGGCAAGCAACTCTCCTGCTCATTCGGTGAGATAAGCGAGTCGATGAGTCAGCGCACTGGGGCAAACGTCCATCGGACAGGCGACACGGGCTTCGAGCCTGCACGGGCGACCAGCAGCCAAAGCCGATGCGGCGCAACATTAGCTTTTGGATTAGCGCCGGAGCACGAATAAAATCCCGGCGGATACGCGGGCCACGATCACTCGCAAAAACGTCGCATAAATTTTGTCGGATGGGAACGGCCGACCGCGGCGATCCCGGGCCACGGGGCGCCGCCACTTTATGGCGACGGAGCGTAGAGAGTGACAACCGTTGCGCCAAATCAAACGGCGCCCATGACGGCCATTGTCCGCCGGTGACCGACGGATGCGGGCGCCCCCACGCTCGTCAACTGCCAACAAAGACGCGCCGAGCAATAGACACGCGACAAGACCACCTTGTTCGGCGTGCGCATCGGCGGGCTCACAAAGCCACCCTTGGCATTGTGCCGTCCGGGTGCCCAAGACCGAACACTCGACCCGCTGCAAACAATACGCGACACCGATGTGCAAAACAACCGTCGGAACACAATCCTTGCCATGGGCCGGCCGGCCGAGCACACCTGACCAGCACCCACCCGCCGGCCACGAGGCAGCGGGCACTCTGTTCGGACGTCGACCTACTGAGGCAACGAACGAGCAGACGCGGTTGTCGTCTGCTGAATCAGCAACAGCAACAACAGAAGCAAATCGCTGACGCAGCAGCGAGCGAGTGAAGCAGAACGACAACGTAGTACGCGCAGACAGAGCAACGAGCTGCAGCGGCAGTCGGTTGTCAAGTAGCGAGCACTGAGTCACTTGGACGTCTCGGAGCAGCGCATCCGCCATCGATTCCCATGCCCGCCCGACTGCTTCAAATATCACTCGCTAAAAAGCGCGCCGAGGACCGGTGTATCGGCGGAAATGGACGCCGATTCGAGTGGCGATCAACTACCCAGATAAAGGAGTCGCCAAACAGGGCAAGAGACGTCCAGTGGACACAAGCCTAACGACGCGGCGCCGCCGACAGATGGAACTGGACGGCGGACGGACTCGCACGACCGACGGCAGATGTCTTCTTGCACAGGTTACGCCATGTGACTCGCCCCGACATGTCGCGATCAGCGTTCGCAACCAATCAATGCCCACAAATGAACGCCCGCCGGACCGCATGTCAAAAAGCGACTACACGATCATCCGCCCCGAGCACAATGGTTCGTGTACAGTGCGCATGTGGGTCGCTGGCGGAAACCTTATCATCGGGCAATAATAAACAGACTTACTGGACGCGGTTGGCCGCGCGACGGCAGAAGGAGGTACGGCGATTCGAGAAGGACCTCCGACGCCAACGGGCGCTCGAAAAGGCGACGGCAGTCTGCAACGACCAAAGGACAGATGAGATGATGCACTGTTCGTCGCCTCCGACGATGACCCGAGCGCAATCGTCCGACGGGTCCAATCGATTGTCGGTCGGACACACGCCGGGACGTCAGTCAGTGACCGGGTGGCCCCCGGCCCATATAAGCCCGTTAACGAGATATGTACGCTTCCCGCTTCCGTCATTTAGCTATCCGACATGTCCAGCATGCCCAACGGACAACAACGACCACAGCGACGTATCGCGGTGGGAGTCGCAACAGGACGCGACAACAATAGCCCAGGCGCATTACCAAAGGCAATCAGCGGTGCCGACGAAATAAATAACTAACTGAGACTCACTTGCTCATCTTGTCACCGTTGACCATCAGACTGGTCACCTGTGACGGCAATGGGATGCCGGACGAGAAGAACTGCTGCTGTTGCTGCTGTTTGACGTTGGCGGCGACGGTTGCCAACGACTTCTGCTGCTGTTTATAGCGAGACAGACTGAAGAATAGTCCCAATATCGCCTTTAGCTGTCCATCACGAATATCTGAAAACATACGCGGTTAAGTACAACAGAGTAAAAAAGCGACAACAACCGCTGGACT
>JAQGAX010001057.1:0-12589 GCA_034698105.1 Plectus exinocaudatus
CGACCAAACATAACGCATTGCTATTATCCATAGCAAAGAATACAACATTAAAACTCGAATGTATCATAATGTCGCTAGAAGACAGCTGCAAAACAATTCTCATCCAATTGGTCCATCACGACGCCAACAACCTGAACAGCCATAAAAATTGTCTTTTCGACTTACGAACGCATCCACTCAGACGAGGGAAAATATCAAGTTGCCTTCATAGCGATAACAGCCAACAGGGGATAAAGCCGTCCACCGCTTGCGTAGGCGGTCGCAACATCAGCGCTATGTAAAGCCACTTGCATAATCAATTTAAGAGATTGCACTGAGAATAGAACATGTTGCACAATCGAATCATATAGGCAATAATAGCACAACGGCAAGCACAAGGATGCGGAATCAAATATAAAAGAATTACCATATCTTTTAACACAGCCCTTTGTACCGTAACCATTTTTATGATAACAAGATCAGTCAGACTTAGCATTTGACGATGAGCACCGAATGTCGCAGTAACGAAGCAATCACACAAATATTATGAAGAATTGAAGGCAGGAAAGCGGATTCAGAGCGATCTCGGTTTCGACAAGCGACAGCACCATATCCCAAACTTCGAATCAGACACTAAACAGAGGTTTGTTGAGAAGCACCGAAGGATAGGAACGATGGAGATTGGAAGTGAGGGAATTGCAAAGGGGATTGCGTATGAGGCTGCTGCATCATGCGCCATTGCTGTTCATGTCGGTGCGCCATTTCCCCGGTCGACTGCCGTTGTTGCTCAAATCCTTCAACTTGCAAAGGCGATCGAAGAGAAGAATAGGTCAGAGGCTGAGCGCTATCGCCAGATACCAATGACGTCGGTTGGACGCTGTCGTACGTGGGAGGGGCGTCTGCCTGGCTAGCAGCAGCAGGTCTACAGCAAGCGAACCATAAGTACGCAGACAAATAGCTGCGAGTCATCACAATGTAAATCGACCACTTACAGCGGCGCCGACCGTTCATCTGCAGACTGGAAAACTCGCCGACGCGAAGGTGCATTGCCATTGTCTGGGTACATCTAAAGTAGCGTGTTTTGTAAGCTAACGTACAAAAACGTGTCACATTACAAACAAATGCAGATCCTATGTGAAGCCAATGACAACAGTAACAACCACAAGTTTTAAAATAGAGGTATTTCGCAAATGATATCAACTAGTAAATGGTAAAATTCTTACTTCGACACGATCGTTTTCTCCGTGGCATTGAACGATATGTTTGATTTTGTTGACGCACATAAACCCTGTCGCATAGTAGCCACCACCGCCGACCAAGAGCAGAAAGCCGACAATAACGAATACGATGCCAGGCGCCATAACCAGCTCATCGTGGGCGAAGAAGAGCGCCGTACAGGCGCCGACACCCAGCAACACCAGACCAGCCATCGACACGAACAGAGCGATCACCCCATTCGTCCATCTGCACTTGGGCGCACCGAACCGACCCATACTGAAATTGGTACATTGTATTGCATAGCCGTTCAAGTTTTAAGCGGCATTTACAATGCGGACACAAGATACAAGACACAAGATACAAACGATATCTTTTGTGTGTCTTTGTGTCTTGTCTTGTATCTTGTGTCCGCATTGTAAATGCCGCTTTATTGTTCAGTGGAAGATGTCTATCGGCAATTGAAAGCTTCGACAGAGTAATGTGATTGCTGATCGGGTGGGTCTACGGCATGCGTGTGAGCTTATTCAATACGGTCGGCCTCCAGAGGCTCATCAACTAGCCTTCCTTCATTCGAGGCGAGGTAATGTGGAACCCTTCAAATGTGTCCCGCTTCTGTGACTTTCGGATTGCAATTGCTAACTTGCTTGCATGTAAATGTGTTACACGTACGGTTTCATTTCGTCGTCATAATCGACACCAATGAATGTGCTATCTCTCGTCGACGAGCTGTGCACGGACATCCTCCTGCGCCCCTAGAAGAACTGTCTGGTCGAATTAAAACAACAAATCTGCAAATAATAATTGACCAATTATGCTCAAGTGACATGTCCCCAAGTCCGTTCGGTGATTGATCGAAGGTCATTCAAGGACCAAAGGGAGAGGGGAACGAGGGATTGGAGTCGACCGATGCACACCTGCTTATTCGTCTCCGCCGGCCAAAAGACAAATTGATCGGCGAATCCTTCGCATCCATCAACCGCCGACATCGAATCGACGTGATGTTGTTCGCAGTTCGCACTATGGTTCCATTGAACCTGAATCAGACTGAAAGTCAAATCGATTCTTGGTATTTACACGTCATGTTGACAATAATGAATACTGCGTGCCAACGGGCGATACTCCGTTCTTCACTGCCCATCCGACGTAGTCTGCGCGGTTTTTTCCCGTTGAGCGGCGGCAACTCGGCAACTGTCTGAGTCGCCCAGACGGCGCATTTACCCCCTATGCGCGCGACGGCTGCGGCGACGGTGGTAGGATCGATCTGCGGCTAGTGTTTTCTGCGTCGACCTTCTTCAGGAGGCGGTCGCCCCACCGCCAACGCTGTCTGCTCCGACGCCAACGATTCGGTCCTGTTTGCTGTTTTGCTGAGCCGACGATCTGAGACTCTGTCAGCCACGTATTGCTGTGGGCGGCTGAAGACCCAGCTTCTGCTTCGCAACGACGGAGTTGGCGAGACGGAACAAGGAGACGAAGAGGAATGAGTATTTCTGATCGCCGCCGACTGCAACAAAGATGTCTGCTGTAACTGCGTGCTGTTGAGTGGTGCAAAGGACACTGGCAACGATTCACGGTGGATCTTCGTGGTCGAAAATTCCCTGGTCGTCTGGGGCAGAGGGCGGCGGCGCCGCCGCTGAGCGGGCTCGGAGCGGCCGGAGCGCTAGCCTGGACAGCCGCAAACGGTGAGCTTGCGATTGGCTTTGTCGTTTTGTCGGTTTCATTATACATGTGCCTTTGGCGGGGCTTGCCGGCGGCGCGCGCGACTCCCTGGGGACAGGTGGCTGCGTGGCGCGTCTGGCCGTAAGCGACAAAAACTAGCTGAGCTAGGCGCGGCGTCTTTATCGGTCGCTGGAGCGTCGGATGGTGCACGGCGTCCGTCTGATAAACAAGCCCTAAACCGAGCGGTTCACTTGGAATCACCAAATTTGCGCGTCTGCCTGGGCGCGTGTTGTGCGCTGCGCATGTCTGGTCGTCGCCGCCGGTCCGCCGCCGACTGGCCGACCAAGACGAACATTCAGCATATTGTTCCATGTCGGTAGTCGACGTAGTCATCTTCGCTGCGATTGTTGCTGGCGATTAATGCCAGCTCGTCTGCGCTTGTTTGTCTGTCTGCGCCAATATCGGCGATCGTATATTTGCGATGACGTGGGCCGACGGGCAGTCTGCGGACGATGATCGTCGACGGGGCTTTAGAAGTAGCGGAACTCGTGCAGTGGGCGGCTTTTTTGGCGGCATCCCCTGCCGTCTGCCGGATGGGCGCCGTGGAACGAGCTGGACGACGCGGGCGGCGTTCAGGCGGCTGCATCCGCGGGGGAATCGCGTTATCTGGCGGACTTTGTCGCGCCCAGTTTTTCTGCCGAATCATAAGGGGCGCGCGCGGAGGGTTGTTGATGCGGCTGCGGTGGCTGCGGTTGCGTCTGCAGCCGGTGTGCCGTCGTCTGCGCAGTGTCTCGCCTGTGCTGTCGCGTCGTCGTCTTATCGACGTTGATGGCCGCACAAGGCGCTTTGTCTCGCTGCCGGTGGCGCGCTCTGGTTGCGCCGTCGTCGGCTAATCGGCGCAGTGCGGTCATTGACCGTGTCTGGGCGCTTACTCGCAGCTGCTTTTCGTAGCAGCGTCGGGCGCATTATCGAGGCGTCTTGCGCGACGCCGATTGCGGCCGTCTGGACGAAAACGAGCGCGCGTCTGGACGGCGGCGGCGGCGCGCGCTCTCTCTCACTCTCTCCTTCTCTTCGGTCGGCGCGCCGCCGCGCTGTCGACGCAGTGAAAAGCGTTTTAGTTGTTCCGTCTGTCGTCGTCGCCGCCGCTGCTCTATCGACTGGTTTTAGCTGCGGCGCAGACGTATTTTGCTATTGTTGCTCCTTGTTGTTCTCTGCGCGGTCAGAGTGCTGTCTGTGTGCGACGACGCTCGGAGCGCAATGCGCCCCGACGACCGCTTGCTCGACGCCATCGACGCTGTCGGCCTTGTTGTCATTCGACACCGGTTGAGCGCCATCGAGGCCACGGTGCCTTAATTAATGCCGTTTCGCCAGTCACCGCGGCGTTCAATGAGAACTCGGCAAAACAGCGCCTCTTGTGCTGTCTGCCGCTCGACCTCGTCAGCGCGTCATGTCGGACGGCGCTGCCGCAGCCGGTTCGCTCACTGCCAAGAAGCCGCGTCGGAGGTGAGCAACTTGGATGAATTTTGGACCGTCGCGCAGTCGCTTCTGCCTCTGCCACAGAATGATTCGCAGCTGTGCAAAGGATGCGCTGTCTGTCGCTGCATGATGGGCGTGCGCGAAACTGCGCCGACAGCATTTTGGGCTGCTCGTGTCGGATTGGCGGACGGACGCTTTGGAGACAGCTGTTCTTTTCCGGCGCGTGCGTTGGTCGATTGGCGGCGGGCAAAGTGTGGCGCGGTGGTTTTTTTCGCCGGCGCGCCGCCCGTCGAGATAGGGCGGTGCACGTCAACAGCCCGTCGCGTCTGACCGCCGAGTCGCGTCTGGTCGTCGCGTCTCATACTACCATCCGATGCTCGGCCGCGTCGCCGCAACGTTGGACCGTCGATAAATTGGAGTCTTGTTTGCGCGCGTGTTGCATTGGCCGCTGGACCGCATCATGCAAATGGCGATGGGCGGCGTATGGGGCGACCGGGTGCACTCTGGGCGCGCCGTCGGCGGACAAGCAAGGAAGCGATCGGGGGCGGCTATCGCCGAGTGCGGCGCCGGCAGCAGCCAGCCGCCGAAAAAACGCGTCGTGTTTTTAGCACGGTCGCTTCTGAATGTGTTTGTGAAGCAGGCGGGCGGACGGCGGTCATTGGTGGTCGCCGGCTCGTGCGGGCGGCTGGCCGAGCGAGACGGACGTCTGCTCGCGTTGGCTGCGCGCCCGTCGACTCTGCCGACTTATCGGCGGCGGTGATAGACGAGTGAGCGAGTGTCTGGACGCAGACGGCCCTAATGATATTGCGTCTGCGAGAAGTGCGACAGACGGACGGCCGCAACGACCAAGACGACGACCGGCCTTGGCATTCATTTGCCAGCGCCGTGTGTGTGGTGCAGGAGGGAAAAAAGCAAACACAGTTGACTGGGCGGACGGCCGCAAGTCGCGCGTCACCCCGGTCCGACTGCGGCGGTAATGCCGGGGCCGACTCGGAGGGAGAAGCGGCGGTGGACCGTTCGTGGACGGCGCCCGCCATAGAGTGGGGCGGTCGATGGCTGGGACGGGGACGCGGAGACGGCCGGACGAGTAGGAGAGGACTTGGCAGCTGGCGGCGGGCGGGCGCAGCTTGGCCAGACGCCGCCGTCTGTCGGTGATCGATCGTCAAGGTGCTCGGCGACATGGCACGCGCGTTCAAGCACCGCGGGTCGGTCTCGGCGACGCGAGCGGCGGCGCGGCTACGGAGCGCGATAAAAAGCAGCTCGCGCGCAGACAGACTGTCTGACCGCCGCCACCGCCGCCAACTGCTGATTAATGCATTCTGAATCAATGTGTAGCGCAGCTACCGACTATAAGTCATACATTCATTGCGGTTGCTCGGACGGCTGCCCGGCCCAACCACAGACAGTCGATGCGCCGGCGGGCAGCAATAAGGCGCGCTTGCCCGCCGAGCCCATTGGCCGCCACTCGCAGCCCCGCCCCGTTGGTCGCCCAATAATTGTCACGCATCCGTTTCAGCAACCGACCCAAAGTGTCGCTGCTCGCCCGCGCCCTCCTCGTCTGTGATCGCCTTCTTCCCTCGCGGCCCTTCGGCTGCCGAAGCATGGCCGCATGTCCCTCCAGTCAAACTGGACCCGGTGACATGTGTCGCATCCCCGTGCCGCCCCAGGTACGCATATCTTCGTACGACTTATCTATTGTCGCCTTGTGGCTGCAGGTTGAGCACGCCGGTGATCTCTCCTGCTACCCGACCACTGTGTATCTGCCCGATGGTGACGACTTCTGCTCGCCGTCGCAATTGGCCGTCGACGTGGACAGTCAGCTAAGTCGCAGTATGCCAGTCTCGTCGAGCGGCGCGGACACGTGCTGGACGAAGACGCCGCTGGTGCGACCCGAAGACCGTCACAAGGGGGTCAACCCTCCGCCCAACAAGAACCCGTTCACCAACTTCGTGCTGCCCACGTCGAGAAGCCGACAGAGATTGCCGACGCACACGGGCGTGTCGGGCATGCGGAGACCGGCGGCACCGGTCGCCGTGCGCCACGACAGCTGGTCGCACTCACTGCCAGCCAGCGACCAGCAGCAGCCCGTGGCCCGAACACTGCCCGATTGGCGACCCGAGAATCTCGCGACACTGGCGGCGCGGTCCCCGACTAGCAGACATGGACACACTTGCACCCGCACTCCTGCCACTCAGCCGGGCGACTGCCAGGAGCGTTGCTCCGTCGTCGACTGCGTCTACTGCTCGTCGGCCGGCAACGACCGCCGATGATCGGCCGAGGGCTTTACTGGCGACCGTCTGCCGCGGTCTTCTGTTGGTTCGCATTTAACGAATGCAAAGTGATGTACTAGTTTGTGATGCGCTCGGTCGGTCGGCAGTCTGGCCGGGTCGCGTCGCACTGCGGCGGTAGGTCCGTCCGCTGTCCCCACCGCCCGATGGCCCTTCCTCGCACGTCTGTTGATGAACGAGCACGTCTAGCTGCTTTGTCGGCACCGTTTAGCTGTTGGACGCTGCAAGCATTGATCTTGTGTACTGTGAGAGTGGAAGTAATTATTGTCGTCATTCATCGCTGCACTGGAAATGTATCTGTACGTTTAGCTAGTTTTACCGTATTCTCGTCTTTCAGTTCCGTTCGAAAAAATATGATACATTGGATGGGTACATGTGACAGGGGAGGTACCAAAGCGAGCACAACACCAACGGGATAATACGCGCGCGGACGACAATCGACTTGGTCGCGAACGGCGCAGACGCCATAATAGGCTCGGATGCCGACCAGTTCCATCCGTCCGTCCGTCGACACGCCGACCTTGTGCCGCCGCTCGGCCGAGTTAGTTTTTGCCCGGCCGCATCCCCGTCCACATTGCAACATCTCTACCCCATTACCGCCGCCAACACTCGAACGCACTCACAGCGCCCCCAACACGGCCGCCAGATCGCTCGTCGGCGGCGTCTTCAAAGCGTCGATTGCCTGAAATGACAAGAGTGTAATTGCCGTCGACGGCGCGGACGTCTGGCGCCAAGCCCCCCAGTCAACACGGCGATTCTCACCTGGACGAGATCAGCTGACGCGAGCGCCCGTCGCGGCCACGTCGCCGTCCTCTTCCCGTCGCCCAGCGCCGTCTGCATCGCCATCGCCAGGCGCCGTCGCACCGATTCGTTTGCCGTTCGGCTGAGCGTCTGCAACGCGATCCGCGTGTCAACAACCACCGCGCAAACACTCACTCGACAGCACAAGGTGACGAACGAGCGACCCTTTTCGTCGTCTGTCTGCATCAGCGCGTACTCCACGCCCTTGCTCAGAACCATCAACGCTAACTCCTCGCACTTCATCATCGCCGTCTCGTACGCCGCCGCCAGCGCCGTCACGTGCGCCGTGTGGTACAGCACTTGGCAGACGAGGCGTTGCAGGAAAGCCGACTGGACGAACGGCAACTGGTGCAAGCCCGCCGCCAGACCGGCAAGTGCCAAGTACACCGGTCGACTGTCGACATCGTTAGCAGTCGTCCTGAGCACCTGAACGAGCTCGTATTCGTCTTCGACGACGACGCCGACCGCAAAAACAGACCTGTTTCTCAAGGAGACAGTTATAGATTCGAACCAGCGGGCACTTGTTGACATGAATGCCGGTTCGATAGAGCACCGGGGCGCATGTCTGGAGCAGATCCCCAAGCAGTCGGTACGTCGGTCGGAAGCGCGCGCCGGCGTCGCCGGCTTTCAACTCCGACTCGATGACCGGCACGATCGGGCAGATCCACTCCTGGGCCAACTCCTGCGCCTGCTGCTCGTTGTGTCTGCCCAGCTCCCTCAGCGCCTACAACAGTGCGATTGATCTGCGTTGTCAGGGACGCCGGGTTGTACTGGGAACGCACTGCGAACAAACAGTGACAGACGTCGACGGTGGTGTGGTCCGGGGACGCGTGAAAGGCCGGAAGTGCGGACTGGAGCAGCGCCTCGGCGACGGCGCGGCTGACACTGTGCAGATTCGGGCAGGCGGTCGGGCGGTCGTCGAGAAAGGCGATACAAAGCCAACAGGCGACGACGAGTGCGACGTCGCGAGGCGGTTTTTTCACCGCGCCCAGTTCAATAAACACTCGGCGGTCGGCAAAAAGTGTCCGCAGCAAGATCACCGCCGACGCCGTGGGTGGTCTTCGGTCTTCCCGATCGTTTAAACATTCGCATACGGCTGCGTTCAGCTTTTCAACGCCCGACCGCAGTCGCGACAATAACAGCGTCCGCGTCACGGCGCCCAGCAAGCGCCCGCCCGCCGCCGACGCACTCCGTCGCCACTTCCACCGCTCAAACGCCATCGGCCACACGCGCTCCTCCATCGTCGTCAGCAGCGCCGCATCGCCCGGCTCCATCTGCTCCGCCACCGATGCCAGCGTCTCCAGCATCCGCTCCACTGTAGTCTCGGGCACGCACTTGACCAGCGGTAGCAGCGGCGCTTCCAGTAAGCGACTGGCGGATGTCGGAAAGCGCCGATCATTGGCGACCAGCGCCTGCACTGTGTCCGTCACCAATTCGCTCAGCAACACGGCCACTGCACGACCACCAGATGTCTGATTGACTAGCTTGAGCGAGTCATTGTAGCCTATAAATTCCAGTGTGCTGCATATCAATGCGGAGAAATGCATGCTCGCCAATACAATTGAGTAAAAGAGTGGACAACTGAGTGCAGTCGAGTGACTGCTCGTGGTGCCAACGCAGCAGCACGGTGAGAGTGCGGAAATAGAGTTGCAGTCGGTCGAGATCGCCGCTCGGTGAGAGAACGGCTGGAAGCACCTGAGATATCAATTTAGATGTCACTTCGCGCAGATCTGCAACGCATGGCGCCGTGTTAGATACGCCATCGACACAATCGATCGGTGACAGAAAAAAATTGTCTCGCCTATGGCGTATGCGAGTGCCAGCCAGAGCGCGACGACGTTTTTCAATCCGACCACAGCCAGCGCTCGTAATTTTCCCACCGGCAGCTTCGAGTAAATGCGTGAACGCACTCGCTGCCAAACGGCGTCGTCTGCAAGTATCCAACAGCTATTTATCGTTCAGTGCCAACCCCAGGAGGCACCGACTTCGGCAGACAACGACCGTCATCTCGATGAAACTTTGCCAGATGTTTTTGCCCGAGGGCTGATTGGCGCTGTGCAAGTCGGCGTAGCGAACGATTCGCTCGATCCACTCGCCCGACGAGCCCGTCTGCGGCAACACTTTGTCCTCGGCGTCAAAAGACGACGATCCGTTGCCGAGCTGCTTGCACATGTCCTCCCATGCGACCTGTACGACCACGTCGGCGCCGGCCGACGGTTGAATGCGTGTGAAAAGGTCAGTGCAAGTGCGCATCATCCGCTGCAAGCCGCTTCTGTCACCCGCACGGGTGCTGACGCGCGCCAGACTGCCGACGAGAGAGATCAGCGAGCAAGTGCCGCGCTGCACTGAAACTTCTTAGCCGCCGTCGAGGTGCTCGCACAAACACTGAGGGAAACGCACGTAGGAGCGCGTGGCGAGCGGCGAACAAACGGCACAGATGAGCGAGTGCGTCCAAAAAGAGGAGTGGCCGAATCGTCGACTGCGAGGCGCTGCTATCTGCGAAACCGTACAAGAGCGCTAAAACGCGCTAAGAGATAAGTGCAAGTGGCCAATATTGGCGCCGACGAGTGCCCTACTGCTATCGCACGAGTCTTGTGTCCGGGGACTTATTTCAGTCGTGTTGCTGTTGAAGGTGTGTATCGACTGCATGGTCGCCCAGAGCGTTCCCTCCGCCGCGCTGTCGGTGCTGGTCAGTAACAGCGACCAGGCATTGGCGACGCAGTCGCAAGGAAGCACGTCGTCAGACGACAAGCACGGCTGAAAGGAACGCCGCTGTAAACAAGTGTCTCGCAGCCAGTTTTGCTGACCGAAACGGCGGCGATAGCGAGTAAACTGTCTGTGAGCAGATAGGTCGACTGTTTCACCAGACCGACGTGTCCGTATGCAGTATCGATCAGCTCGATCTGATTGGCAGATTCCGAGCATACGCCTGAAGAGTAATTAATCAAGGACGAACGGGGTCTGCAACGCTCTGTCATTTACCATCCAGCAAAACGAACATTGCGTGCGCAGTTGTCCACACGACCAGAGCAGCGTGCAATGTTGAATTCTATAAGTAGAAAGCACTTGTCAATTGAAATTATCATCATCAAATCACACTTGCCGGATTCTGACAATTGATTTTGACTAACTGCGCACACGTTGCCAGTTGACGAATCAAACCGATATCGAGCAGAAAATGCTTCATTTCACGACACAATTTGGCCAGATCAGAGCGACTTTGTTCCAAAGCCAAATGTCTGCAATAAAGGCGTCTGTCAAATGAAAGAGATGAGGAAGTTGCAAAGGATTGACCTGGCTAGAAAGAGCATGTATTGACAAAAGGCATCAATTTGAGTGACGTGCACACTACCCTCGGTCGGACGAGCACCGAATGCCAAATCGGAATAGAGCATCCGTCCCATGGCCACCAAATCCTTGCAATCTTTCAGAACACACTCCGTCACAAATGTGCAATCGAACAAGAATGCTGATACAGGCAAGGCGGACATGTCTGGTTCAGCGCGCTGCGAGTTCAAATGCGCAGCGCCTCGACATCGTCGATCGAGCGGAGTGAACACTAACGACGGCGAATCGTTCACTTCCTCGATTTCTGTGCGAACTTCTCCGACTCCATTGAACTCGACTTGCGACGCTTCTTGACTTGCGAACATATCCACCTGTGTCGCGCTCGTGGTGTCCGTCTCGTTTTCCTTTTCGCCCGGTCCGTTGTTTGTCGCCAACGACGGCGTGTACGGCGGCACCAGCTGCGACCAAACCGGCACCGATGGCTCGGGACTCGGCGACCCCGGCGGCGTTGAGAACACCGGGCTCATTTCGTCTTCCCAATTCATTCTCCAACTTTCCGGAAGAACACTGAACAATGCTCAGGCTTTGTTGAATCGGAGTCTTCACGTCACACTTCAACAAATTATGTCATGCTGGAAGCACAGTGAGGAAACCGAATTGCGCGCTACTGAAGCCTGAATGATGATAAGTGCGGGAAACAATTCTATCATCGAAGAAGGTCCGCTGTGCGCCTTGAAAAAGTTTGCAACTTCATGTCGGTCGGTTGTTGCTATCACTCATTATCGTCACCATTATCATCATCACCACCACCACAGCTGATAAATGACTGCTAGCAGTCATTTAAGATTTTTCTATCTTTAAAAGAACATATTTTGAGGAGAAATGGTACGTCTACTAACCGCTTTAACAAGATCACGAATCTTGTGGTAACCCAGGTTCTGCTTTTACTTTTAGCGTCGCAGTTTGGCGCCGTCAGTGGCGGAGAACGCTTCATCGCCGTCTGCCGTTGGCAACATTTCATTGCTGAAACGAAAGAGTGATGGCGATGACAGAAGTCATTTGAAACGAACGGCGACAAGAAAAGTGCTCTTTAGTCTTTCTTTTTGATGCGATCAGCTGCTTGCTTTTGTTAGATGTTCCCAGATATTGCCAACGAACGGCAACAAGAAAAGTGTGCTCTTTAGTCTTTCTTTTTGATACGATCAGCTGCTTGCTTTTGTTAGATGCTCCCAGATACTGCCAAACTAGTTCCCACGACTGTTCCTGTTCTTCCTGATTCACATTTTTTGTATTTTCAGCCCGTCAAACCATGCGGTGTTGGCTACGATCGAGCTGAATTCGTATCTCCGTTTCGGACAGCGTTGCTGGACAAGCAGAACGAGGTGGGTCGCCCGACGGCCAGCTACAGCGAGCAGCACGATGCGCACGAGGAATTTATCAAGAAGCTGCTCTCCCGACCGTTCAAAGTGCCAATCGAGGGCTATACCGGTATGTTGCGCGCCATTCATTGCTGTATTTGTACTGAAGGATGAGTTTCTCTTAAGGCAACGGCTATGGTTCGCGTCCGTTGGGGATGCGCAGGGGCGGCTTGCGCTGCGCCTTGCACGATCCTTACGCCGAGGGTGCGCTCGTGCTGTTCAGCCCGCCGCAGCTGAGCGCTCACGACGAGCTCAAGCTGGACGCGTACGCATTCATCGACCCATTTCCGTCTCTAACTATTTGTACTATTTCAGGAGCAAACGGCCGGTGCACGTAGTGGTTGATCCAATCCTTTGCGCTGTACTGCGACCGCATCAACGAGAAGGCGTCAAATTCATGTACGACTGTACAACTGGTGCCCGCATCGAAGGATCGTTCGGCTGCATTATGGCCGGTGACGATTT
>JAQGAX010001058.1:0-12587 GCA_034698105.1 Plectus exinocaudatus
TATAGCTGTAGTATAGCACGGGAATCAAAACACCTGCTCTTACATCCGGGTCTCTTACATCCGGGTTCTACTGTACCAAAGAAGATCAGGTCACGTATCAGACCTACCTGCACGAAAGGTACTTGGACAAGGAGTTGTGCAAGATGATTTGGCGCATGGCGGACTGGTCGGACACGCTTTCCAAGCGGACGATCCTGTTCAAGACCAACGGAACGCGGTTGTACCGAATCAGCACTCGCTCCACCGGTTTCACCAAGCACACGAGCGCTGGTACCTGAAACGCATCGCGGATAAGCCTACATAACCATACATGTAACAGGTGTCGAAAGTTGGGAGGGGGGGGGTTCAGGAAAAAATTTGCATAATCAGGGTCAAATTACCTTAATTAGGCAACAAAAGTATTGGTGGGAATTCAAAAATTAGAAAAATTTTCGCCTGATTATGCAAATTTTTCAATATTTCAGTCGATTTCCAGGGGCTTCAGGTTTTTTTTCGCGGGTTGGGGACCTAAGGTACCCCCACTTACATGTATGGTACTCAGTTATGTAAAAAGACATTGAATGTGACGAAACGCCATAAAAACCACACTCAAAAACATTATAGTCGAAATTTTTCGATCGTTCAACAAGAAAATCGAGTTTTAGTCCCACAACGAGCAGGTTTAATTACAATTAAAGCAAATAAATGCAACAATTTACCTCCATTGTAGTCGCAATGTGAGCATATGGCTTGACCATCCGCCTGAATTCCGGATCGGGCACCCCTGAACTCCGTTGCCTGATCGTCAAGGCCGTCAGTTTCGTTCGCAACTCGTTCACAATCTGATTGGAAGGTCATATGAAACAGGATAAGACAAATAGTACAAAAGACCAACTCGATTTCGCACAGCGCCGCGAATCCCGCCGAGAAATGCGATTTTCAGGGCCAAGCAGGGCGGCTCCAGACAAGTGCGTATGATGTAGAAGTACACCGGTGGTTGAGTGGATTCGTCCCTGAAAAAGGGGACAGCTGAGTTTTAGATTTATTATGGCAACCCTTCTGCTCCATGGACACGCCTATATCTGCGTGCAATAGGCAGACAAAGAGGCGCGCAATTCAAAGTCAGTTGCCATAGCAACAGTACTACGGGTATAACTGTGACCGGTCGTTGACCTTCCATACTGTAATTCGCGCCGTCTGCTTATTGCACGTGTCAAAGGCCTGTCAACAATTTGCATAATCAGGGTATAAATTACCATAATCAGGCAAAAATATGGGCGAGAATTAAGACCGCGTGGTCACCACGTAGAATTCAGTACAATACATCACGAACAATCAATCCCCCAAATATACCATACCCATCAACGAATTTGACGTAGGAATGCCCATCCATCAACGTGAACGACGCCCAGTCCTTGAGCGCATCGTGGAAGACGGCCGCCGCCTGGCGACATTGAACCTGACCGAATCGCTTCGTTTGCGACGACACCGAGTGGAGATGAGATGACAGGGGCACGTCGTGTGTGAGCAGCACGCGGATACTGTGGGTGTGCAGCCACTTTTGCCTGAATCAGGTTATGCTCAGAATCGATATCAGCAAATAAAAGAGCTTTGAAAAAACAGCTTGATTGCATGACGTACCAAATACTCATGTCCAACGTGCAGACGGGTCGCCAGAATTCGCAGAATTCGGGGCTCTGTTGTTCCAAGTCTCTGAAGCAAACAGATTGCAAAGATTTGACAAAAAAATTCGATCGAAGCAGGATATAAGAGCAGCCCGTAGCTATCTATTTGATTCAAGTTCTACGCTTTTACACATAATTTTTAATCCCAGGATATAAGAGCAACCTGTTGTTATCGACTTGATTCTTTACGCTTTACACGTAATTTAACACGCATATAAGAACACCCGCATAAGAGACCCATTTTTCGATTTCCAGAGTCTGTTCGTATACCAGGATTCGATTGCATATATGGGAAAGGTTTTGGCCTGTCCTGTGATGTGGGCAGCCTACCATAACCCAATACCGTAACCCGCAAGTGCGCTTTGCGCACGAATAAATCGGCTGGGACTCCAAAAATACGCATACACGGGTAAGTTTCAAAAAATGCCCATCCCATATCCAGGGTCCTGGGCGATTTATTAGCCTGTCCTGTGTGAATCTCGCTGTTTACGAAGGGCTACCCGTGTATATTCGACTGCAAACATGTTCAATAAGGCGACGAACTTCGAGCTGATGACGGGCTTGTCGGCGGTCGGCGGCATGTAGAAGAGAGGCATGCCGTCCCTGACGCTCCTGGGCAGCAAGTAGTAGGTGGTGCGCGTGTTGAACGAGTGCAGATGGAGCAGCAGCTTGTCGGCCTGCACGAGCGTCGTCAGCGTGTAGTCGAAGGCGAGCAGGGCGTCGCGGCGGTAGAGGGACTGGAACTTGGTCTTCTGGTCCGAGAGCACGTCCTTCAGGAAATCGTATGGACCTTCTATCAGCACCTCGACGCGCACTTTCGATCTAAATTTTTCAGCAGGTTCAATTAATATCACTGTGCAACCGTATCAAAGTATCACATTAAAGTATTTCAAAAAACTTACAGTAGTTACTTACCGTATTATAAGAAATAGCGGCAATGTGCTACTATTATTTCAATCCTTTCAGACCATGTACCATTATTTCTTTAAATAGGTTAATTAGCACAATGTTGTTGAAGCCGCCGCGGTGGCTCAGTGGTTAAACACGCACGTTTAACGCGTCTAGGGACGACGCACGCTGGTTCGTTCCCCGCCGCGGTTGGCAAAAAGTCCCAATCTCTGATTGGGCTCCCGGTGTCAGGCATGCGACGGCCGACCGGAAGAGCACGTGTCGTATCGATAAGGGCCTTCCTAGGAAGACCCGCAAAAAGCGGACCCTGCGACAGCGGGACAAAACGCTAGGGAACTTTTAGCAATGTTGTTGAAAAGAAATTTACTTAGTTGGAAGAAATAATAAGTTAATTACTTAGTACTCCACCTAACTTATTACTATATTCGGATATTGATTTAACATACCCATCCTCAAACATTCCACATCCTACCAATGATCATCAAAGAATACGACAAACTCACTTAGAGTCACTGCACGCAGGCGGCCAGTCGGCGCTGATGTGGTACTCGATGGAGACGAGCGGCTTCCACGGCAGGCGCAGCTCGACGCAGATGTGCTGGTTCTCGTTGGAACTGCCGCTCTTGCGCGAGAACCACACGCGCTTCACTGTGTAGCCTTCGCGCAGCCGGACGTAGAGCAGGTTGTTCAGACACGTGTCGTACACCATGGAGAGATGGCGACGACGCACACAGTCACTAAATAAGAAGCTATGGTCAAAATTTTGCGAAATAAAAAGCAAAGTCGGTGGAAGGATCGAGAATAGATACCTATTCAAATTATCGCCGAAGTAGCTGTTGATGGCGGTGATGGCGCGTCGAAGGTGGACGTTTTCGCCGCCGAGACCGCGCAGAAAGCTCCAGCAGAGAAAGGCGCGGTGGAACGGGTTGAGAAGTCCGCCGCCGACCGTCTCGCTGGACGGCACCGAGCAGGGACAGTCCGGCAGGAAGGCACCGAATGTGGCCGTCGACAGGAAATGGAACAGTTGCGGGTAGGACACGTGACCGAATGCCGTATGCGCGCCGATTTTCGGCTGGATCTGGAAAGCGAACAAACACACTTTATTGAAAATGCTTGAATTGCGCCGTTCACAATTGAAATTTGTTTCACAACTTCGCTCGTTACACGAAACAACACATTGGGCCGGTTTTACGTCGCGTATTTTAAGTTGGAGTCGTTCTTGAGGAATATGCATTAGCAATGCGTTAGGTACAAAGTACGTGAAGTGAAACCGGCCTATTGTTAGTTGACAATTGAGGAATAAAAGTTGACGCAAACATGCCTGAATAAAGGAACAGGAAACGGTGAAGCTCCTCAGTTGTGTAAGCAGCGCCTGAATAGCATGAGCATCCGGCATTCCGCAAACTCCGTCCGAGATGATAATTATATCTGAACAAAGCAAGATAAATGACTACAATGGAGCTAAAGTGCGATTGCTCGGGACCCCTCAACGAAAAGCTGCACTTCTCAAGGGTTGAGAGCTAGTTTGGACATTTAAGTCTCAAACATGAGCTAATTAAAACCTGTACATCATTGGAGATGCACTTATCTGAAGTGCCGGATTACCGAATAAGCCTACTAAGCCATGCCCTAGGGGCCCACGGCCCCAAAAAAAATATGGTAAGGCAGACCCCTATGTTTTGGGGACCCTAACCAAAGGGGAGAGTCTGATGCCTAGGGTCCCCGAGGGCCCTAATGCCTTGGGGTCCGTACCCCCCTTGATCCGGATTGCCTTATCTGAGCTGTGCTTAAGCTGGCTGCACTTAAACAGGTCCCCTATACTGAGCTAATAGACCAAAACGACCACGTACTTGCTTGTGTGTTTTCCGGGAGCATTTGCGCGCCGAGGAGACCAAGTCGAAGCATGCTGACCAATGACCATTCGGGGCGGACGAAGCCCAAATCGGCCAGAGACGCAGTCGGATCCACCGACTCTGAAGTTCTGCAAAGACGGGAAACGGTAGCTCTACAGGGATATATGAGGTTTTTGGAGAATATTTCATGGTTCTTCCCTAAAAATAAATTTTCAACCACCCCTAATTGAAACACCTGGTACACCTATGCTCCAGACCTGGGCACCGGTTGGCGGCTGGGGGGGGGGGGTACGTACTCCCCCAGACTCGAGATCCATTTTATCTAGTGCAATTTTTTTTCAGCACCCAATAATATCTAGTATGTTTTTTTTGGCGACCTTTTTCTTGGTCGCCAGGTACTAACATTATTTGGTGGTGGTGGTGGTATATAACCCTGGGGCCGGCCATGCCCCCTTAAGCCACGGCTGGGGGTACGTACCCCCGTACCCCCCACGCCCAGGTCTGCTATGCTCTCTATTATGAAAGAATTGACCATACCCGTGCTTAAAAGCAGTCGTCGACGAGGAAAAAGAATGACGTCTGTTCGCTTCGTCAACCGAGTCAGCCAAATGCGACTGGCCGAATAAGTTGCCTGTCAGCAAGTCTTCCGCTTTCTCGTCTCGCGCGCGTCGCCGTTCGCGATTCCATCGGTACAAATGCGGCTGGAGGTTCTTGGCCAGCTGGTCGACGAACGCCGTCAACTTGCGCTCGATCTCCTGCACCACTGACGGGAAATTGCTCTCCTCCAGCAGACAGCCTTGCAGCAAAACCTGAAACAGGGAGCATTAAAGTATACCTTCTAGAAGCATTGATGAATGCATACTATACTCGGCTAATGGGGTATTGCGTTGAAAGATAATATACTAACTGCCACTACTAAGATTCTTACCTGCAATAATATCTAATGATACTCGACAGCAATGATAAATATTTTAGCGAAGAAAAGTGAGTTGCTATCGAATATTGACTACTTTGACACTTGGTTCTAAATAAGCGTTCAAGCACAAACTTACAAACAAAATATTGACCATCCCATGGAGTAACATACGATTATGGTTTATTACGAGATAAATAAAAAACACTGCGAATGGATGGGCAAATACCTATCAACTCTGGACAAAGTGTTTTTCACGCGAAAAATTATGTAGCACAGCAGAATTTTTGCCATTCATTCGAGCACTAGTGGAAAGAAAAGTAATTTACATAGTCGTTGGCAGCGCAAAGAAAAGGGCTGTAAGCGCAAATTGTGACGTATAGCTTGGGCGAGAATCGTCGGCTGCTACCAGGAATATCGAACTGAAATAGGCGAAGTTTGAGGAGAAATTCAAACGGAAAGAAAAGACACGCACCGTCCGAGTTACACCTTGCAGGCAATGAGTTAAGCATCCGAGTAATTTCGTGTACAGCACGGTTCCTGAAGTTTCATCCTGAAAGTAGGTATATTCGCATAGCGCCAAGGCACATGATTTTTGACAAGATACGTTTAGTTTTGTCAGATGTGCGACAACTATCTCAGTTATAATATCCTAGCTTTAAACATAAACACAAATGAATGCTAATCCGAGAACGAATAATAAGAAAGAAACTCGATATTGAGGAAGCAGCAGCCAATTGTAATTATGTCGACTCGATATAAGGAACTCCACCAAACGATCTACAGTATGAATTAATCTTTAACTGCAATCTAATCGAATGCAATCGCGTAGCGATCGTAATTAACTGTAAAAATCAAGCCTATTCTTTATTACTCAAGGTAAGCTTCGAAAATGTCACTTACGGCAACAACGGAAGATGGACTGAGGTCCAAAACAAAGACAAGACGATAGAGTTTGGATAAGTAGGTAACAGCGGTGTCAGGTCGAATACGATAGGTCGTGTGCTCGTTGGGACGCGGGTAATCGGTCGACTCCTCTCCAACACTTCGACGAGGAACGACACCGACTACTTCGATATCTTTGTGACCGTGCTGAAATGGTTATTTGTCAATATGAAATAGATGAAATGGCATTGTACCTAACACTCATTTGTTGCAAAACAAGCAAACAAGGGAAGAAGCACTAACTCCAATATTTGCAGCAAGCATTTCGGAATACTCTTAACTACGAAAGACATTGTTGTTTAATTAGTTCCTATTATTTCCTATGTTTTAGTGAAGTTGTAATCCTTTCCATTGGTTGATTTGCAAAGAGTTTGCAGTCCATTACAGTCCTAACAATTAAAATCGACTCGATCTATCCATACATGTAAGTGGGGGTAGTCTGGGGGTAGGCTGGTCCCCCCAACCCGGAACGGCCAAAAACGAGAGAAGGGTCCCCCCTTCTCATTTTCAGCCGAAGGCCGAAAAAAAAACCTGGACCCCCTCCAACTTTCGCCAACTGTTACATGTATGGATCTATCCCAAAGGATCGATTCGCAAGATAAATACAATTTGAACCACAATATACTGGTCAGGTACCTTATCGCATGCTCTTAATGGCTGATTTAAGTTATCGTCCGAAATCGGCGACTACGATTTTTGCGACCAATTACGAATAATTACTGCGAAACTAATGCGCAATTGAAATGGCTACTCATAACAATCTCTGGCTATCAGTCGCAAAAATTGTCATCGTCGATTTGAAATGATACGAACAATAATCAGCCTATTGCATCCACCCATTTCAAATAGAATAAATTCCGACCAACCTCAGGAGAGCTTTCATGTTCGCCAGTTTGTACTAACGGCGCGGCAAAGTTGTCGATTTGCACCGTTCGGTTCAGATGATCGAAGTACCACAGAGCGCGCACATTGCGGGAGACCCGAAAGTCACGGCGCATGAGGAGGAACACCTCCGCCGCATCCTCTTCACTCATGTTATCGATGATATTTGTTTTGTTACATAACAAATCAACAATTTTGCGGCGTCAAAGAATCAAGAAGAAACAGTCCAGCCGACATCGATATAGGAGCAAGATATCGAGAAGTAAGCAAATTTCGAACTTCTTTTCAAATAAATGCTTCAGAAATTAATGAAATCAACAAGCAAGCCAGCTGCTGCAGAAACAAGATAAACTGCGCTTTTCTTCGGCACGTGCTTTCAAATGATGTAGCTTACTACGGTGTTTGCAATTTCGCTTCGAGACGCTATTTTATTAATGGAGTATTGTTGTCACATTTTGTGCTCTAATTATTGTAGTTCACCAGTGTGTTTGCTTTTGAAAACAATGAAAATGGCATTGTTCGCACTGAAGGTTTTGCAGTAGTAAGCAAGTTATCGAAAACGTGTGACACTACTTCAACGTACGTAGTTGCATAACATAACAGCACACTCTCAAATATACCATATTTATTCTAATAGTACGATACGCCTAACATTTACAAATGATTTCAAATGGAAGTAAAAAGCTTGAAAAGTTAACAAACCAGAAGAGAATCAAATTGCACGTATTGCTATATCATGCAGGATCATGATATATTTTCCATTTAACTCCGATACGCAAATTATTGCTGTGCAGACTTCAACGTTTTCTCGAACCATCTGTTTCGATGTTTTGAGACGATTTTTTTATCTAATATAGCGAAGAGTCTTCTCGCTATGAGAAAGAAGTTGTCGACGAAAAAGAATAGGTCAAGACCGAGCCATACACCCAAGATGCCACCGAGCTCAGCAACCAAGCTCAAAAATGACCATCTGAATTTCTCCTCATAAATTTGATATTGAAACTTTCCCATGCGTATTTTGTGCTCTGATGAGCAATAATGACGAGTATATCCTTCCGAAATGGTCCAGTTCGTGTAACGAATGTGCTCGCAAGAGGGCAAACAACTTTTGATGCACTTTTGAATGTTACTTGACGATAAATGCGGTAAGCAATTCTTCAGTTGTGTCCAGGAACATTCGTAAGCGCTGGAATAAAGATCGGCATCAAGGCCAGGGGGCTGAACTTGTCGAGGGAAGGGGGTAGCCAGTAAAGAACCTTCGCGTAGTCCCCTAGCAGTGAAAGATATGATAATGAGAATCTCATTATCACTATCAATAATTGCATGATAACGATATCCTCATCGTTATCATTACATACTTTTTGAACGATTATCTTTTTTTATCAATATCCTTCACTGCCCCTAGCCATTGCAAAATTTGCTCCTGTTCTGCTGATAGCTATCGGAACGAAAACAACTGCATCAATGATTGAGCAGTTATTACCTTCTTTCAATTGAATCGTTTATGTGTTGACCAGTCGCTCTTGGACCATTCGGTGTGCAGTAACACTGCTGACGAATGGCGGTAACGCGACAGGCAAGTGCACAATCTGATGGCGAACTGGAACAGCGCTCAACGCCTGCGACAATCGGCAGCATTTTAAAGACGTTGCCGACATAAAGAGTTGTATCAGAAATATCGCCAGTTGTCCATGTCAGGTAAAAATTGTCAACAAACATACCCGAATTGCTCCCCAGAAAATCGAGCGTTATATCGCTATTTCTGAAAGATCAGTCATTGAAGATATTGGACGCCTTGGGCCTGTTTCATAAAGTGTTGAAAACTGAGAGTTGAGAAAATGAGTTTGCTCTATGACGTGAAGAATTAAGACTCAGGCGAAGAAATCCAACTGACTCTTAATTCTTCACGTAATAAAGCAAACTCAATTTCTCAATTCTCAACACTTTTATGAAACGGGCCCGTTAGTGTTTAGTGCCAAAGTCCGCCGCTCCCTCTAAGTGGCTACCTTCGTTCGGATGACTAGGAAGAAAAGTACGACCAATCCAGACGTGTAGCAAGAAACCGAAAACTGGGGAAAAGCAGACCTGTGAGAAGTAGCATGGGAAATACCGTAAATGATTCAATAGAGCCTCTAATATAATATTACGGCCTCTAATATTACGAACTGCTTTGAGAGGGGGGTCAATTTGAAGGCGGACTGTATTTGAAAGGGGGCTCAAATATTTCGAACAAACGAACAGCAAAAATTTCGATGGAATCTGTCCTCAAATTTTGTCAGAACAGGGCAAAAATTTGACAAAATGGCAGAACAGAGTGAATGTACTTAATGAAGCTAAGTCATTTCAAGGTCAGGAGCATGACTGAGATTAAATATCAAGCTGAAGTGACCTCTTCATATCGGTAGCGTTGCCCCCTGGGGCTCTGTTTGAAGGGGGTCTAATATTTCAAACTCCCTTGACAGGGGGTTTATTTGAAGGGAGAATGTAATTGAAAGGGGGCTCTGTGCGGTCATTTGTGGTAGTATACTGTCTCCTCCCAAGGGATTCGTATCGCTCGGCACTTTGGAGTTGTTTTTGAACGAGCCGGATGTTGGCGGCGATAAATCACGGCACGATCATCATTACCAAATGCCCGGAAGCCGTTCTATGATAGATTATTGAAACTTCAGCAGTCTGGGCTGAGGACATTCGGAAACAGTTGAGTTTGTAGGACTGGGAGTATATTCAACATGACCTTTGGATTTGCTCTGAGTCAAAAAAGATTGTCTGGTTCACAAAATCTCATACCGTTCAGAAACAGAATCCGCACAGTTTAAGGCATTCGGAAGCTGCGATTTATCAATGTCGAACTGAAACTGATCTTGTGGTGAAGTAAATGATAAAGTGTGAGCGGGAAGCTCAAAGCAGACATTTGCCTCCGAAACGAATATCGTATGATTTACAGTAATCGACCGATTGATAACTGATCCATTTTCTTTCTCAACGTATTGCGTCACATTAATTGAATATATCCGTTGCAGCTCTTGACCGAATTTCTTTAGCAGGTTGCTGTTGGTGATATTCGTTTTCTCAATTTTTGTTGCGAAAAATTCGACCGAAGTAGTTGTTAAGTTCGTCCACTTTTGCCAGTCACTTTCGTATTTTTTCCACGAAGCAATCCAGTCAACTCTTTCGATGGTTTTATATGCTTCGAAAAAAGTCAAATATCTATGGACGATCCGTAGTAAGACATTCGACCAAATTGCATGTTTATCAAGCATTGATTGTTTGGTAAGCATATCGCTAATGTAGCTAAATTCTTTTTCATACAATGTCTCTTTGCTATCGGTTGGTTCTTGGAGCTCTTGAGCAGACAATGGAACGCACAGAGTCGCCAGATGTATTGCAAAAGTACTGTTGCGTATTGTTTTGTAACTTGAAATTCTTGCATTATGCGTGCATTGTTGATAAAAGTCAATGCACATTGTTAGTGTCAGGATGATGAATACAAAATAAATGAATATCCAAAATATTCGTTCGAAAAGCGCTTTGATAATTACTGGCGATGGCGCTCCATTAATGTTCACGGTGAGAATCTTTGAGCAGTATTTGAGCAAAATATTTGTTGCTTGCTCCTCCACTTCATTACCTCTGATTTTTCGATTCATGCTCACACTGATCAAGAACATGAGGGGCGTAAAAAATAGGCCAACAATAAATAACGCATCAATACCAAGCCAAAAGCCAAGCAAACCGCCGCTGGCAGCAAAGAAATTTGACCTCGTCATTATCAAATGCTCAGTCATTTGGACATAATTAAAACTTCGGACGCTGATGGTGAGCGTTGGAGAATTTTCTTTTCCGATTTCTTTAACGTAGTCGATTGTGTATATTGCTTGAGTGCAAGCAGAAAACTGGCATCGGTTGCCACAAACATCGGCCAATACTTGAGCAGATTGCCATAAACAGTTGCTATATTCTGACCATGTGCAGTTTGGGTCAGCGAAGCTTTCTTTGCCTGATGCCATAATCGACGAATTTGTGCAAATATTGCATAGCATTGCAATTATCTCTTCTCGACATTTTCTCATGCAACTCAGAGGTGAGGTTTCAGTACTGCATTTGCTTATGCTCTGATAAATTGTCGAATAGCCAATAACCATATTATAATGGTTTCGATATAAACCTAATTCAATGAAAACGTCGGCTTCGTAATAGTATGTAATGGCGGATTCTATGGCCAGATAGATATGACCAAAGTCGCGATCAGCCAGAAATATGCCACAGTTATCATCGACACTGTGGAATTCGAATTCTTCGAAAAGGAAATTAAGACAAATTGATGTATCTGACAGGAAATTCGTGTTCTTTGACGTCCGTTCAATAGTTATAGATGGAGTCATTTGAATTGTTTCATTGGTTAATGAGCTCTCACAGCGAGCAGATATATTTTGCCACCTCGTAAATTCGTAGGCAAACTTTCGTTTCAGTTTTTTATCGCTAATTGAGTACTTGAGCATGAGACTGCGTATTCTGTTCAATATGAAATGATCAGATGATTGATTGGTTAACTGTGAAGAAATAGAAAACATTGTATTGAGATATAAAAATGCTTGATTTATCAAAATCGGTGGCCACCAATTTCGTGATTCAGTGTTAAGAAATGTTTCGTGGTTCAAATCAGAGCGGTTGAGATATTGGTTCAACTCTGATTCGTGAAAGTAGGAAGTTCTAAATATGAAACCATCAGAATTTGATATTGGATAACAAACTGCGAAAGCGGGCAACTTCATTGACGTGTTACTCATTGCAATCGCAATCGATTGTGTGCCGCCCTCTTGTATAATTCCACATACATGTTGATGGTGAAATTTGCGCCAGTGAGAAATAACCCTCCCCAAATCAGTTTTCGTATAGCCCATTTAAAAGTCTCTGGGTCCTTAAAATTGAAAAGTACGAAAAGAATGTATTTCTTTGGTTTCTGAAAGATCGACTTTTCGGCTTCTGTCTTTGGATATGAATTCGTTGGCTTAACTTGAGTTCCGTTCCTGTTGCTCTGGCGTGTCCATGTCGCCTTTAAAATAGAAAGCGGCGCGGTTAAGATTCTGTTGACGATAACAATTACATCGAGACCCAACCAAAATCCAACCGTTCCTCCAATGACTCCAATTATTTTTTGTAGTGACCAATCGGAGAACTCTTCAAATAATATGTAATCGAAACTAGAAACCGTAATCACGACGACTGCAAATAGATTAGTGGATCGCCAGGGCAAGTATACTACGTCATCTGCTTGAATATAGACCATTTCAAGTCTTTTCACGTCATACTGCTTTAGTGTGCATGAATCAAGGCATTCGCTCATGCAGCTTGTATCCTCTACCATACCTGTAACCAGGGGGGGTCCAGGGGGGGTCACCCCCTCCCCCAGCCAGGGGGCCG
>JAQGAX010001059.1:0-12586 GCA_034698105.1 Plectus exinocaudatus
ACGGGGTTTCTCAAAATGGCTCTTACATCCGGGGCGCTCTTACATCCGGGTCTCTTACATCCGGGTTCGACTGTACATTTATATTGCTTTACTTGTATGAACATTTCTTTTATACTGAAACAATATTCTGTAGGCTATAATTCGTTCTATTAAAGACTGCCGCACCGTTCAGAAAACATTCGCTGCCCTGTTACACACTACTACAGACAGTCGTGCTATCAGAATAATAGAGTGCAGCACAGTGTGGTGAGGGCATTAAATAATCTGGTTCACTACTATGGTTGGAAGCACGGAACATCACTGTTCGCATTTATGCAAACAATCCAATCTTGCGATCATTTCTGCAAAAATTAATCAGTTTACCGCATCAAAGGTTGTTTCATTAATCTTTTGTAGGCTACAAATTTAGCAATATTAATAATGACTGGCTACCTTGATTGACTATCAAATGAGCAGACGATGAAGAAGATTCGCTTCGTGACAATGAAGTAGAAGGCCATAACTTTTAAATACTTTTAGTTTAATACATGTGTCCTGCGGTAAATAACACCGCTGTTTGAAAATTTAGACTGTTACCCAGCGTAGTTTAGAAGGGTTTACCCTCCGAATACGAATTGATTTCTGGGAGAAAGCTGCGGCTTTCTGTAGCGAAGAGATCTCTGAGTGAATATTAATGATCTCTCACTCATTGTGATGAAGCCATCGGAGTGGATGAAGCGGAAAAGTCGAAGATCGAAAAACGGGGCCGGAAAACGAAATAAATCTGAGATTTTGCTGTTTGATTTCAATTAATGTTGTAGTTAGCTAATTCTGAACTTTCTTGTTTCCTTACAGTTGCCAATTTAACTTTCGAACTTGAATGACTTGCATAAACACTTACTGCACTATCATTAGGCGCGTCAAAGACCGTGGCAACACGTCGATATCCTACGAATAACTAGCGCACTCATAGGATATGAAAATTTGCGCAGATTGACCTTTATTATAGGCATTATTTATTTGGTGTCGATGATCAAAGGACTTGACGAGCCTAATATATGCTATGCAGGAAGGTAATGATTTGACACTGTATAAGGGCCTATGCATACCTCTCTGACTAAAACGTCAGAGCGCACAAAACATAGCAATCGATATTTTATGATTTGTGTTAGTCAGAAAGGTATGCATTGGCCCTAAAGGCTACAAACAGTTTCATCTAAAGGGACAGTAGCGCTTTGCCCAGCTTTGCACATTATTTTCTGAGTAAAGGCCCGTTTACTGTTCTTTTTGATAGGGTTCGATTTCGGTTCTCACGATACGGTAATGAATCGGATAGGAAACGTGTAACAGTTTGTGTTATACCTGATCAGTGTTATCAATCAAGAGAAAGTTGCTGTTCTGTTTTTCTGCGCTTGAATACAATTATCCGACTAAAATTGTTGTATAATCACATAATCATACATATGATAAATGAGAGTTAACAGTTGACGAGCATTTGCTTATTTTTGAAACAAGAAAACTTCTGTTACGGTTCCTTCACATTTCACAGGTGGAGCACCAGTAGTAGGACGGCGCCTGGCTGGTTGAGGACGTCTGGTCACCTGAGGTTGCTCTACTTTATTGGAAGTCTCGAAACCCGTCGGATTTGCGGCTAGACGTCGTCCTCGCCTTTGATCGGGCCAAAGCAAAAGCTGCTGTGGGCGGTAATAGCGGTCAGGCCTATTCTCTGGGTACCCCATGAAGAGAAAAGCATCCCATATTACCGATATCCGCCACGTCCTTGAAAGGAAATAGTTTTTTGGTAAATTTTGTCTTGACTTTCACTTCACTTTTCATTATTCTTCTTTGGATATCGAACAACGGTCCTTGCTATCATCACTGTGATCGCATTGACAATGAACTTCGTGATATTCATAAAACTCAATCCCAAATAGAATCCAAGCACTCCGCCGTTGGCTCCAATGAATGAATCGAACGTCCACTTCAGCTGTTCCTCAAAAACTGTGTAATCAAACGTCATCATATATATTACCCATTCCAATTCGCCAAAATTATCATATACTACAATTTCTCTATCAAAGTTCCATTCTTCGCATAAAAATGTACAATTATCTGCGCAATCGGCGTAATCTATTTCGCTGTATTTCAGAAAACGTATATAATCGCTAAATAAAATTTTGTGAGTACATTTTGCGCTCTGTCAAACCATTAATAAAATCGAGAAAAACGGCTGCCTGGCAGCTTTCAACGAGCTACTCAAAATTAATTCCACAAAATGCGCTTTTTAATGTTTGTGGATCACCCACATCGATTTCAATAAAATTCCTGCTGGTAGCCACACCCGTATAGCATCCACAATTAATGGTTCTAGGTCCAAACTCCGACTTATTGAAAATGCTTATCAAGGATAAGTTTTTTGTGTCACCCTTGTACTGTATATCAGTGTTCCTACGTACAATGCAAATTACTGGTTATAATGCTCCGAAGAGCAAAATCCAGCATAAAATACTATTCCGATTTGCCCAACTCTGTTTCTTCACTACCAGCAAAGCCTGAGACAGTCAAGTACAATAACCACAAAACATCCTGATTATACCTTTGCGCTTCGAGTGATGTTGAGAAAACACAAACAAACAAAAAGCTTATAATACCTTAATTTGCAATCCTTCTTCGAATAATACCAATGCGACCAGCTGGTTGGCGTACAGTTGCATAATTTTCGAATCAATTCCACTCGACATTCTGCCAAACAGTTTTCCTTCGTCTTGTGTTCGCTGCATTTTCCTGATGTCGCCAAAGCATGATAGACTGAATCAACTCTAATTTGATAATTTACAAAAGAATCGAAGTCCTGACTTAAAGAGTAGTAATTTGGTTCGAGTCCTGCAAGTGATTATATCAAAAAAGAGTATGCAGATTATCTGCTACATAGTGTTGCTATGGTACGGGAACTCCCCCCACCACCTACGGTAAAGAAAGGGATTCTCCATAGACTACTATGTTTGCTGTTAACTGTGTACAACAAACCCAAAAGAATTCGTTTAGCCCGGTAGATTCAACCTAGGAGCAATAATTTTGCTGCCCAATGATTAACGAAATTTAAATTTAGGTTTATAGGTTACCAGGAATCAGAGGTAAGGACAGCAGTCAGCAAATTCGAATGGTAGACTTGCATTGACATTTTGACCGGGTTATGGTTAAAGGATAGGTTTCTTGCAAATAGACCCCATAGTATTGACGCTCCAAAAATAAGAGAAGGATTGATTCCCCTTATTCTTTTCTCATCGTATGCACAAATTGAGCTTTATTCCAGTGTCATACCGGTCATATTGCCGCCAGAAAACATAAAGTAGAAAATACGTTCAATGGCGTTCAATTGATTCGGCAGCGCTAATGATCCATTTGGCTGTCGTCCAGTCAAGTGAATATATTGCTGTTTATCGTTGAAAGGATAAAGATCGAATCGAACCTAGGATTAAACAACCATAGGAAGATTGTGTTCATACAAAAAATCATGCACATTTCTCCATAGTCGTCACAAAAAATGCGAAAGAATAATGCTCACAGTTAACTGAATTAAAAGCAACTAGAAATCTCGAGGCGCTAACGCGCCTCGTCCTACGTGCCATGTTCTTTAGTATGATAACGCTCTCGAACTTTCGAGAATGTTTGACATCCAAACTCATCTGGGTCCCGTAACGATTGTTTGGGTAATAGTACAGAATAAGTTGCCAGTGCAACTTCGCCGACCAATCGGCTGTGGGCGCCAGTTCAAACGTAATTAATTGCACATATGCAATTTTATACATATCTAATTATCCACATTAGATCCCGCGATAAAAACAGCGTAGTCATGTTACACCACTCCTGGCCCACCCTAAGGTTACTTTTTGGTAACCACTTATGATCCAGTTTTTAAGTTTCGTTGGCCCCAATTCAAATGTTATTAAATGCATATATATATTAATAGTTGTTTAATTAAGATCGACCCTAACACCTATCGTCTGAGAACAAAATAAATGTACCGTACCTGATAACAGATATATTCGCTATTCAGACTCGTCACTTGATCAATAGCAATTTCCGTTCGATTCCAAGCAGCTTCTGAAAGAGATATGGGAGGGAGGGGTTAGACCAGGGGCATCGATCCCCACTAGACCCTGGTTACATCTATGATTTGAAAAGGTTCCCTCATTGCGTTGCACTCACCTTTGGTTGCTGGTGTAATAAGTGTTGCACGCAATGAAAAAATATCGACAATGTACTGGCCGAAAACATGCCGCAGTTCAAATACGGTAACATTAAGCACGTTCATGTACTTTTCTAACTTTAATTGTGCCAAAAATATGTCCTTATCCATTGCAGATGGTACAGTCATATCGTATTCTATAACCGCTTCAATATCGGTAAGTGTTGATAAATATCCGTGAACAATGTATCTAAATGGATTTGTCCAGTGTCCTACATTTAGAAAATTTTCTTTCGTCAAGTTTGCTTGAGAAAAGTATCCATTGATTTCGCCTTGGTACATAGCTTTACAAATTATTGGGAAGAAGCTGATGCATAGAGTTAAATATTCTATCATTCATAACTTAGTTTTAATATCCTCGATGTCTCCCATTCTCTCAATCAACAGCTACGCTTAATTAGGGTAAGTGGTCACTGATATCGCGCATTTTACCCAACCAGAAGCACTCAATCGGTTGGCAATCCTGGAGCTGGATCATGCAGATCAAGAGATTCAAAACAGACCGAATGTCTAAATAAATGAGAAGGGTCCCTTATGTTTAACACTTACATAAACCCATAGTTGTCGAGGCGCCAGTTTCGACCGCTTACGTTTTATTATTTCGTCTAGTTCGCTTATCTTGCGCTAATTGTTAATAATTGTATATCTCGAAAGAAATTCATCAGAAAATCAAGAGCTCATCAAAAAAATAATGTTTATGTTTAAAAAAGTTGACCGATGATAACGCAGCAGCAAAAATGTCAAACGAAACAGATGCTACAATGGCAAGATAATTAGTGAACGTTGTAGACGAAACAGTGATCAGTAGTGTAGTTCCCATGCTTTGCGCGGAAAAAAAATCATGGTCACTTTCAGAATATTTCGATACGAAAAGAATTCTTACTGGAACTTTTCTCATTTCATCAGCACGCATGGTACGCGCGAATAAAGTTCGAAAACTGTTAATCATTGTTTTTTACGCAGAACTATCGAAGTTTTTAGTTTAAAAGTCAAAAATTTGAACCAGTTTTGCCATTTAAGCATCTCTAGTTTAATATTACCGTGGTTTCTACCTATACCCAGACATGTGCACGGGGGTATGGGGGGTATGGGGGGTATATACCCCCAAGGGGTCTCATTTCTCCGGGTACTTTGGAGTTGGGGGGTATTACAAAAATTGCAATGATAAGGGGGGAGTACAGTGTTTTTCTGAAACCGAGAATTGGTGACCTGTTTTTTAAAAAAAAGGTCACCAAAATGGCGCGAAAAATTTCTTTTTACTATAGGTGGCCGGCTGCTATGCCCCCCTAGAATACCCGCCATACCCCCTACGGCCAAACCCGTGCACATGTCTGCCTATACTCTTACACAGAAATTTGTTTGAACAATCCAGTGCTAGGCGCCCAAGCGGTTGGTTGTCTATTGAGAGCGTATCGCCCAATCTGCGTAGCTCAAAAGCAATCCGAGTCAAAAAAATCTCCAGACAGAATATTTTAATCTACACTAGTTTGAATGAAACGTTCCCGAAAATTATCCAAACTCCCAGACATCGACTAGTGCCCGCCACTGGACCATATTTATCAATTTTTTTCTCTTTCTTTACTTTATTTCTAGCAAAAGCTGCTTCCCATTTGAAGCAATTGAAAAATCCGAGGTATTGAACTCGGAATCGGATAAATCGAAGCAGACTGTAGAGGATGGCAGTGCAAAACTTTTGTTAAAATTTAATTTGATATTGGACGCCAAATTTTTATCAGTCTGATAATCATGAATATAACTGAACTCCATTGCAGCGGTGAGATATCCAAATGCAATAATCGTAATCATGTTGATCAACATTTGCGCTGTCCGCTTCCATGAAAATATCACTTCTGTCGACGAAGTGACGCAAATATTTTTTGCAAAAAGCCATCTAATCGAGTATTGATTCGCGCTCAAAAAAAAAGATGTGGGTGGTGCTGTGTTTGCAGGTTGCGCCGTAGTGAGGTGAATTTCAATAACCGGCGTTTTCTTTTTCATCCGTAAACCCAGGTGAAAGATAACTCTAATGATAATTATAGTGATAAACTTGACAATATCGTACAAAGTGACGCCAAGCAATACGCCGACCACACCACCAATTTCTCCCAGAAATGTTTCGAAAGTCCATTTCAGCTGGTCATCAAAAACTGGAAAATTCATGTTTCTAATGTTTAACTAAATATTAGGGTGTTGCATAAGTTCTTGCCGTTTTTCACATATGTGAAGAAAAATGAAAAAGTAAGCCGAGGCACCCCTAATACCTGAACCCCTCCCCAATTTTCGCCACCTGTTACATGTATGGGTCGAGCGTGTAGCTTAATGTTAAGGGGGTTCGCGGAAGCCCCACCTTCAAGGGGGGCCTAGGGTAGGTAAAACAATTTGCATATGTCAATACCCAAAATTTAACTTTTTTTGTTCTTAAGCTGCGCAGCGCGCGCCCATTGACCAAAACTATTGCAAAATGTTCTTGAGGTAGTAGCACATCATTTTTTATACGCAAACCCTTACGAGCTCTCAGGGCTATCGTGCGGCGATACCCCAAAATTTACGCAAAAAGTCAAAAAGCAAAAAATAGCTTACTCGCCCTTTTTCCTCGCTCATTCCTTTTTGTATCCTGTAGAGTGAATTTTTTTCGGATTTTCTGCTCGAAAATCTCCAAAGATACTGCGTTGTATAGTTTGAAGCAGAAAATCCCAAAAAATTCACTTTTGACGAAAAAATGGCAAGGGCTGACACATGACTTTTTGCATAAATTTTGGGGTATCGCCGCACAATAGCCCTGAGAGCTCGCAAGGGTTTGCGTATAACAAATGACTAGCGAAGGTCGCGGCGCGTTAGCGCCGCGATACTTCGCTAGTTTGTCTTAAAAATCAAACTGTTCCGGAGCCTTTCCCATTTAAACCGTCTGGATTCGCAGCGATTCTCTGGTTACGGTACAGAACGTTCTCGAACCCTCCAGAATATTTGCCATCCAAAGCTATGTGGGTCCCGCAACGATTGTTTGGGTAATAGTACAGAATACTTTTGCCAGTGCAATTTGGCAGGCCAATCGGCTGCGGGCGCCAGTTCAAACGCAATTAAATGCACATGTGTATCTTGGTATAAATTTAAATACCCGCGTTAGATTTCGCCACAAAAGGGGCCTTATCAGGATCCGCTACCCATGGGGCATCCTACTGTAACTTTTATATAACCCATTATCATCTAGCTTCTAAGTTCCGTTGGCGCCAGTTCAAATATTGGTAACTGCACAAATATTTCTTTGTACAAATTTAAATTACCGCTTAAGGTCTCGCGCCGGCGGTGGTAAGGTTGGGTCGGCCTACCCTTAGTGTACAGGAACCTAAGTCAATGGGGTTCTGAAATGTAGCAGGGATCTCGGCCGATGGGATCGAAAAAGTGGGCGGGACTTATTTGCGCAAAGATTTGGGCAAAGATTTGAATTACCACGTAATGATTGTTTTACCTACCCTAGTCCCCCTTGAAGGTGGGGCTTCCGCGAAAACCCTTAATATTAAGCTACACATTCGAGCTATCCCCTGCGGTATATGGTTGAGTGTGCCTCGACTTACTTTTCATTTTTCTTCACATATGTGAAAAACGGCAAGAACTTATGCAACACCCTAATTTGTGTAGAACCGTCGAGTTCATTGGAAAGATCACGGTCACTTTTCAGTATTACGTTCTCACATGTAGGCAAACAGTGATTGATGCAGTTATCCAACGATTCGCTGGTATTAAGACAACTTCGATACCGTTCCAGTGTGCAATCGGATTTTCCTTGAGTACCATTGCCAATGAATGGCCACGATCTCGGCGAACAATCGCATAATTCCTGAAACCCGATAAAAATGAGAAACGGCTGTACTGTGCAAGAAAATTTATTGCACAATAATCGCCAGAAACGTGCCATTGGTCAAGCACGTGGTTCTATGGCCCCCTGGGGCCTATTTCATAAAACTGTTGTAAATACAACTGTTGTAATTACAACTGCGGCAAGCGCTATGAATGGCTAGAAAACTGGAAATAACTGGATATAACCGGAAAATGACCAATCACCGCGCTTCCCGCAGTTGTAATTACAACTGTTGTATTTATTAATACAATAGTTTTATGAAATAGGCCCCTGGGATACTGGTCTTCTCTAAAGGGGTTGTGACTTTAGTCTTTGCTTCCAACGTTGAAAAATGCGTTCTTATGGAGCATACATTCTGCGAAAAAGCTGTCGCCGTTTTCTTTTAGCTTGCAAATTAATTCAGAAGCTAATTTTTTTCAATTTAAGATTTTGATTGCCTTGATTGCTTTATAAACAAGATTAGGTTGTGCGCCAGGGGAATCAGGCAAGCAAATATTAAAAAATATAACCCCTGATCCCTGGTTCTTGCATCCACGAAGTGCAGTATGTTTTACAATTGCAATGTTTAGTAATAATTTCAGTAGCTCACACGTGTGGCCTCACACTTCTACGACAACAGTTCGAGGGCGTCTGTTCGAGAGTACATCTGTTCGAGGTACATCTGTTCGAAGTTAATCTGTTCGAGAGACATTTTGTTCAAGGGACATTCTGTTCAAGAAAAAATCTGTTCGAGGCGCAAATTTTGTTTTCTATTTGTCGATGTTTCAAAAATTTTCGCAAAGGAGGCATTGGGGCATATTTGTCATATTTAATAGCAGTCACAGTAATGAAGCACAGCAAAACAGCATATTTATTGGCACAGCGAAACACAGGACAGCAAACACAGCAAAGAACTCGGCAAAGCAAAGGAAAGTGATCACAGAAAAGTTACAAAGAAGAGAAGGCGCAGCAGAAGTACAAGCAACTTCTTCTGTTGCCTATTCTGGCGCGTTCCGCCTCCTCTCGATTACACTTTTCTGCAGCGATAGCCACGGATTTTTTGCCTAGTGATAAGACGTCATTTTTTCGGAAAAAGTGCCGTTCTATCCAGAGCAAATTTTTTCTGATTCCCCTCTGGGAGGTGATTTCCATACAAACCCATTTTACGATTCGGGAGATTTTGGTGCCTGTGGGGTGATATATCCCACATACCCCCTCATGGCATTGTCTGCTTTTCTGCTCTGTTTTCTCTACAACGTTTTTGTGCCTTAAAAAACTTGCGCCTCGAATAGATTGCGCCTCGAACAGATTGCGCCTCGAACAGAATGTCCCTCGAACAGATGGTCCCTCGAACAAAAAATTCTCGAACAGATGAACCTGGAACAGATGCATTCTCGAACAGACGCCCTCGACACAGGTGTCGTAGAGCGTGGCCGCATCTCTGAACCCATTGGAAATCAAAATAATTCTTACATTCAAGGGTTGGGCCTCATATGGTGGTATGTAACCTCAGACCAAACAAACATGAACACGTCGGATGGGGAGATCTCTCAGGTACCCTCGTACCCACGGCGAAAAAATGGCTGGGTGGAAGAAGGAAAAAAAATGAAAACGTGATTGTGACGTCATAATTATTTTCGCCGTGAAGCGGCGAGCTATAATAAAAAAGTCACCTGGTCGAGCTGAAGGGAGATAACTTCTTTCCCCTGACAGACCTAGTCCGGGACATCCCCGAGTTCTAAAATTTCGTCTACATCCGTTGAACAGCCAAGGTTTTTTATGTCTCCCCTTGTCTCCCATCCCAACACTTCCAAAACGGTCAGGCAAACTAAATAGTTGCGTGTTACTTTTTCTAACGCACGATGAGCGCGACAGAAATAAAATCCTTCTTCCGTTCAATCCTTCGACTTTACCAAAAATTGCGCATGCTCAGCAGTTTATTATTGAAAATTTTCAAATAAGGGGGCTTCATATTGTTTGACTCCAATTTTACGTTGCAATAGTGCTATTCTCGTAGCATTCTTTCTCACTTATTCCTCTCGCTTTTTTATACCTGTATGGATACGAAGCGACATGTTGATTGGCATTCATATAGAGTTGCGCCACTGCTGCAGCGAATTTTTCCGTCAAGTTCTGGAAACGTATGGTAGACCGCAGAAAGCGTAATACTTTGGAATGATATATAGTGAAACCGACAATAAATAACTGAGTCCACTTTGTGATAAAATGATTTGTCATCGTGCTGTCGATTAAGAAAATCTATAGTTATACTTTTTCGTTCTTGAGGCCAAGTCCGGTCTACCGTAACGTTAGGCAACGTGTTTTCAGATAAAATTATGATCAATTCACTATGTTCTGTAAAGGGAAATAAATCAAATCTTATTTCATAGCATATTCTAGTATCGCTAATAAAACTCGTTCGTCTGTTATTAACAGCCAGCCAAAGAATATCCTGCCAATGATAGTGTTCGGAATAACATTTTCTAGTGTCGTTACACGCATAGATAGAAAGTGAATAACACGTCGCTACTTCAATGCCAAACCTTTGACGCAATTCATCGATAGAAACGTTAATATTTTTCATATGTGACTCAAGAACATTCGTGGCCAATAAGAAATCGTCGTTTTCGAATGCTTCACTACTGTCGCACCGCAAAGAGCTGCTATCTACTGGCATTTCGCACATCGAAATTTGTGCTAGATAGATGTGAGCAATATGACGCAATGCGTTGTTCCAATTTTGTGGAGAAAGAATATTCTCTTTTGTGACATAATTATTTCTGAAGTCCATCTCTAATTCTTCTGCATACGACATATCGTTTGACGTGGGCTCGATGTCGTACAGCTCTCCTATATATAGCGGTAGGCACAAAGTTGATGCTGGCAGAGTGATAGTCTTGTTAAAGTTGATGTCTAAACTTGTTATCATCTTTTGATTCGCATAGTCTTTGAGTGTTGGAATGCAAAAACAAATGGATAAATATGAGAGCAAGACAATAAGTACAGCCATAAATGTTTTGCTAATAATCCAAGTTACGTTTATATTACATGAGCTTCCAAATTTAAACTTCATGGACCAGAAAGAACGCAACACATAAAACTTTCTGCAATAAATAACATTACGCTTAGCTACGAATAGTAATAGAGCAGAAAAGAATGGTGAGGAAAGACTGGTATGATACAGAAATTTGGGTTCGGGACACGGACGGTGGGCGAAATGTTGGATTATTTAAAGAAGTTTTTTCTTTACCAAAAAAAATTAAAAGAAATAACACATAGAACAGATTTTTTTATCACATATCCAGGGAGAATCAGTTAGTGGCTCTTGAATGTCTTTTTACTTTGCCAAAACGTCTTTTGAATCTTTGAAAAGACTTTTAAGAAATCGGATAAAATTCGGGTATACAGCTCGGGTTTGCCCTTCGTAATAAATGATTTTGCAGTTGCATCTCCATTTATTTCAATTTGTTTTAAAGCCAAGGCACGTTTATTCATCGCCGCGAAAATTTCAGCTGAGAGGTGAAATGTCCTAGCGGTGAAATGTCCGGCGGTGAAATGTCCGGCGGTGAAATGTCCGGCGGTCAAATGTCCGGCGGTCAAATGTCCGGCGGTCAAATGTCCTAGCGGTCAAATATCATAGCGGTCAAACGTCACCCTCCCGTCACTTTTAATTTTTGATGTCATATGTCCAAATGTCACATATAAAAGTGATATTTTACACTTCGGACTTAAAAACGTTTTCCTATTTTATTGTCAGTTTTAGTGTCAGATTTGATTTTTGAGGTTTCAGTTGTCAATGTCAGTGTCACTTTCAATTTTTAAGATTCTCAAATGTCAGTTTCAATGTTTATGACATCCGATTTCAAGTGTGGTCATACTTGAAATCGGATTTCATAAACATTGGTAAGCGATAAGGGAGGCGAATTTTCTTTAACGAATGAATAGTATTATTTTGCACCCGAAAAAAGCGTTTGAGAAGCTTAGGCTAGTCATTGCTTAATGTTAACGTATCCAGAGAAGGTTGATCGCTCTAGGCGTGTTTTGCTCACTCTATCTTACTGTAACCACGTATTATACAGGGTGGCCCACGTAACTGGGAGGATTTGGTTTGCCCATAACTTTTGTATCTTTTGACCGATTTCAGTCATATTTTAAGACAAGTTTGCAATGGTATGAAAGTTTTGTTCCACCAAATTTCATTTGGTTCTGACAACAAATCTCTGCGAAATCGATAATTTACTGAAAAGGTCGAATTTCATGAGAGAAAATTACATCTACTCATTAGTTTGAATTTTTTATTGATTATTATTGATTATCTTTATTGATTATGAAATTGGCAATTATTAATCTGATATGATTTCTGATAATATATACAGGGTGGGTGGAAAGTCCTTCATGAATTATATTTTTGAATAACTTTTTGTATTGCACCATTATTGTGAAACTCTAGAACAATAATCTACGAGTCTTGGGAATTTTTCTGAAAAAGGAATCATTAAAATTGGTGCAGTTGATATCAAGAT
>JAQGAX010001060.1:0-12585 GCA_034698105.1 Plectus exinocaudatus
TAGCGGTTCCTGCAAAAACACCGCGTCACATGGAACAGAGATCAAGAGGACCGGAGTCAACAGCATCATCGTGGGAGCAACGCCTACGTCAGCGGCTCTGATCGACTCCTCCCCTCTGGTAATTAGCTGCCCCGCCCTTCCCTGAGGCAGGTTTATGCAAACCGGATGGCTCAATTCATCTTTGAGTTACAGTAACTAACTCAAATACTATACGAGATGTTTAATTCGATGCGAGTATTCTTTCTCTCTCATCGCGCCCCCTACTCCTCCACAATTTTTGGCAAAGCTTCTAAGAACTCAAAATTATCTGTTTTATTCAACAGTTTGAGAACGGTTATGATTAGCGTATACTTTAATCCACAAAATTTTGTAAACAGAAACAGCATCCGAGATTAAATTTCCGATGGCTCTATGAGGTAAACAGAACATCAGAGGGCAATGATCGGTTTTACAGCCCACAGAAACGCCCTTACCGCAGTAGAACAGTCGGTTTTGTTCAGCCATGTTTTCCTTCCAATCTGGAAACTGATGACGTCTGCAAGATTATATCGTATCATGACAGCCAATACTATTTATAACAACGAGACAGTAACTGTATTTTCACCAAAAACTTTTTAATGCATAACATTATTCATTTTCGGTTTTTTACTGGCAAGATTGGAGCTAATATTATGGTATATAGCGTCGTAGTTTTCAAAACTGCCATACTGAAATTTGGGTTTTGTTGGCAATTCGACGCATTTTCTAGCCCAAAAAGCAAGATCATTCTTGGTTCCATTCCCTCATAAAATAATTGTAAATCAATATATATCTTAATTGGAGTTCAGCATTCTTTATGACTAAAAGACATTCCAATGTAACATTCCTATGTCACTCAGGACACAGGGAATGGGATAGCATGAAAACGCAGGCAGCATGGAGTGTGGGGAGGGGAAAAATTCTCTTGCACAACCGACCGACGCGCTGGTTATTTGGTCGGGTGTTTGATGGCTTAGTCCATTCAGTCGCATCAAACTGGATCATGCGTGTCCATCCAAGCTACTAGTTTTCTGATCAATAACGCACAGATATAGCACTAATAGTCGAGCGGGAGAGCCGATTGTCGGCCTTGCTCCCGCTAAAACTGGATTTACAGTTGTGATTCATCTGAATCGACTACAGCCAAAAACTTTTGTTGGTTAAACAGAATTCAATCCACCCGAAAATAAATTTCGTGATCAGTTGGAAAGAAGATCGAGTTATAAGCATACTGGATTTTACAGTTGTCCAGACATAGGCATGGATCGACGACTGAGGAAAAGCGGATAAACCTATCCCTAAGTCTCGAGTTACAAAAATAAACACGCGATTTGCAATTGTGATTCATTTGAATCGACGTCAGTCAAAAAACTTTGTTGGTAAACAACACTCAATCCACCCGTAAATAAATTTTGCGATTAGTTGGAAAGGAGATTGGATTCTAAACGTACAGGATATACAGTTGCATGAATGGACGTTTGAGGGCAGGTGATAAGGTAACCTCCATGTCTCATATTCAATTTCGATTTCAAAACGTTTGCAAAGTCAAACACTAATTTCACATGTACTGAATTGCCATAAAATTGTCATTGAATTGGTACTGTATATGGGGTGTCGAATGGTCAATACAATTTGTCGATACAATTTTGATGGTGAATACAATTTGCTTGCTGGTGACATAGGCGTGGCTTTGGTTTGATATATACGTTGCAACAAATTTTATCTCACGGGATAGTTCACTACACATTTATATTTGTCGCGCGTCGGTAGTGAAAACCTCCGCAGGGCTCGATGCCAAACATAGTTCGTTATCTATTGGATTGAGAGCAATCACGGCGGTTGCAAGTTTCAGTAAACTAAATTGGCAATATTCTTCAAAATGCTCTTTACCCAAATGTTTATCGATGTAAACTACCGTTTGCCTGCCGCAAAAGTTACCCGTGTCCGCCAGAAACAGAATATTGCTGTGGTTCAAGTCTTGTCATACGAAGCATTCAATGGAGGCCCAAAACGCTACTTTCGAAACTGTTCTTGCAGATGCACAATGGATATTTAACATGTGCATTGCCTATTTCGTTTTCGGCTCATTTCTCATTGCTGCTAATACGCCAATTTTTGTCAGCATTCTACGGCATTCGATACTACGAGCCAAAAAAGAATATTTGCTACTAGCAGGTAACTCAACTCTGATCAGTATTGCCGTACTTGATTTGTATTGAAGATCATGAATATTACCGAGCCTGCAAATGTTACTTAGCCATCGTCTGCTCAAAGTTGCCGGAGGGGTAAGGGAATAACCCACCCTGGCAGGAGAACAGGCATCCTTACAATATGGTAACAAAATGAAACTGTTTCAGGTTTAGCCTTCGCTGATTTGCTGGAGGGATGGGCGACTCTGATAGCTGGCTTCTTTCGAATGTGGCTCGTTTCAAAAGGGCGCGGCTACGAACAAATCGCTCCATGGGATTGCATACATTCACCGCACTTTCTTATCATGTCATTCGCAAACGTCGTGCAAGCAGGAATGCTTCTGATAATCAGCATTGATCGGCTGGTTGCGATGCTGAAACCTCTGCAGTATCACACATTCACTACGAAGTATGCCATTGGTCTGGTGGGTCTCTGCTATTCTCTAGGAATCGTCCACGTTGGTTGTCTGCTTCTATACATACAAAGTTATGACGAAGCCGGCACCCCAGAGGTTCACATCCCAGCCGTCTGCTTCACAACCGATGTCGACAAGAATACCACGGTGTATGCACGGTTTGGGCTTGGTATAATGGGCGTCGTTATTTATGGGGCAGTATGTTGCCTGTACGGAAATTACCAGCGAACAATGGTCGCTAACTTTCCGACCCTAGAAACTCGCTTGCGCAGGACGCAACTTCGACTGACCGTGACGGTGGGAATCTGCGCCTTGCTTACGGTGGTCTGCTACCTTCTGCCAACCAGCTTGTTGCTCACAGACTTTGCTTCGAGCTACTTTGCTACTCTCTACTGGGTCATGAATTGCAGCAACGCAGTTGTTAACGTGTTCGTCTATTCGCTTCGGCATGCGGATATTCGAAGTGGATTGAAACTTCTCTTCCAGTGTGAGCAAATGCCGACGGACGCAGTGAAACGTTTACGTAGTGAATCGTCACCAATAAACAGCGTGACGGCTAAGGCGGCTCTAATATTTACACGTCATGGATTCAACGGTCATGTCAAAAACGGCTCCGACACAAAACTTTTCGAGAAGAGTGATTTCTGTCATTTTAGTAGTGCCTAACTGTCACCGTACTTTCGTTATACAGTTGAGCGAGCAGCGATCGAGAACGCCCAATAAAAGCACTCTCTTGCAGTCCCCTCAAAGCTTGTTGCTTTCGCAGAGTAGGAATAAGGACGCCCATCGGACATTGGACCGGTAACACAATCGTTACTTAGCACTTACGATTGAGCACATTAGAAAGGAGATTGAATGAAATACACTGCTGATAGTACAAAAGTTGCTTACAGCACCGGGGATTCCCAGGCCGTCTCCGATCCAAGTACTAACCCGGCCCAACGTTGCTTGACTTGCCAGATCGGACGGGATGGCGTATGTTCAACGTGGTATGGCCGTAAGCGATAACTGTCGTGCACAAGTAGACTAATAAGTTTCATTCACTTTCGTCTCCATTCGTCCACGTTGAATTGCTAACTTTAAGCTGGCGATTTTGTTCTCAAACTTCTCATAGTTTTCCAGTATAATCACTGATGAGGCCTCATGAAATTTTAGACCCCGGGGCCAGCCTCCTCCGGCCTCGCCCCTGCCCACCAATGATGTAGAGCGGTTCGCCCACGCTTTCAGACATCACCGACTTGCAGACCTTGCGTTCTCTTTGTCCCCTTGACATAACGTTGAGAAAAAATTGAAACTGCTCGGTTCGGTTGAGCGCTGAACGTACCAAGTCGTGGACGCGAAACGAGTTACGACATCAAGTTTTTCAGTCATTGTTGAGCTTTTGTGCCCTGTCGCTTCGCTGCGTCTGGTTTCGAAGACATGGAAGACGCCGCTGTTTCGAAGACACCGGTTTCGAAGACAGTGTACTTGCATGCAAGAACGCGAAAAATTTACTCCGAATTGCGATCAGTTGTGATTTCGAAAGTCAAAGATTGAATGCGAACTAGTCAAATAGGACAGTTCATATTTCCTTAACCCTTCCCATTTTCCTCCGAACTTCGCATTCTTACAGAAATTTTAATCGTTTAATTACGATGGCATTCTATTCGCACTATGTTGGTGGAACTCTTCGCGTTGCTGCACTATTGCTTTTCATTTGCTTCTCTAAAAGCAGCGATGGAAAGCCAGTTCAAAGGTATGTATTTTTACATCTCAGACTATATATATTTTTCACCCAAACGTTTTAGCACCTTTCAAGTGTTTCGCATTGTTCCAGAAAACCAAAGGCAGTTGGACGCTTTAAATGTTATCTACGAAAATGACCAAGATCATAGTGTAAGTTCATGAATATGGCTTATTAAAACATAAAGTTGAATTTCAGGTAGACTTTTGGAAGTCTCCAACAAAAATAGGAACGTTCACGGACATGATGATTCCATTGAAAATGATTAGTAACATCAGAGAACTTCTGGCAAGAGACGGTATTTCCTACAACGTCACAATATCGGATGTCTCCGGGTATGTAATGATAAGTAATTTTCAATATTCAAGTTCCGTTTCAGACTGATGCGAGAGGAAGAAAGTTCTGCAAAGAGGAGAAATTCTACTTCCGACGCAGATGCAGGATCGTTCTTTCGCCGCTTCAATGACGAATCAAGCAAGAATAAGGCGAAATATAATTTTGAGGAATACGGATCTTACACGCAAATGACAGATTGGATGAACAAAATTCAAGCCCACTACCCTTTATTCACCAAAGTATTCCAAATTGGGAAAACTCAAGAAGGACGGTCTATAGAAGGAATAAAAGTAAGTAGTATAGTGAATGATGCGGCAATAACAGCAGCGCACAATAAAATTTTTAGATTGGAAGTCCGATAAGCAATACGGAGAAAAGAGCAGTGTGGATTGACGGAGGGATACACGCGAGAGAATGGGCGGCAATTCATGTTGCGCTATACTTCATAAATGAGGTAAGTAGCAGTAGGTTGGTTGATGGGAGCCTAGTCATTTAAATGGCTCAGTGGGTGTGCACAGTAAGCCTCAATTCTCCGCCTGCATCGTAGCGGAAGTGTTAGACCTTCATTAATTATTCCACCATACAGATATCAAAACACCCGCAATTAAGTTTCAGTAAGTTGCTGAAAACTGTTATATGGTGCTCCTTGGTGCTCCTGTTATATGCTGTTTCTATGGTGCTCCTTTCTTAATACAGTTGTGGTTGCTATTATTTCAGCTCGTCTCAAATTATGGCTTGAATCCTGAAATAACACATTACATCGATTCTGTGAATTTCTACATTATTCCGTGCCTGAATCCGGACGGATATGAATATTCGTTCTCAGGGGGCGACGATCCTAGGAAGTAAGCTTTTAACGCTTGAAAGGTTTGATGAATAAGCAGTGTTGAACCACGAAAATCTACTGTAGTTATTCGAATACTGTACCTTCTCAAGCAGTGTCCATTTCCCACTCTCGAATTTACCCCCCCCCCCTTCCGGCGCCTCTCTTGTGTGTGCCTAAGAGTTTTTGTTTCTTTGATGTAGAGAATAGCATAGAAGTACGTTTGCTAGATATGAATTACTAAATGAGGATGCTTAACAATGAGGAAAGTGTACTGAATGCTGAGATATCAGCAAATATGGAACAAAATGAGCCTTTCATCGATAAAACGCCTTTGATGCGAAAAGATTCAAGATACAGGCCTCACTCTCATATAAAACCTCTTTCGAATATCGTTTTTCTATGTTCTCACCTCATATTGACGCGGCTCAGTGAACCGTTGATAGATTTCGTTCACCAATGTTTTCGAAATTTCAGACGCTTTTGGCGAAAAAATCGATCAAAACCGCTCTGTACATCGAGTCTTCCTTCAGATCCGAATCCAGTTCAAAAATGTTGCCATGGCGTAGATTTAAACAGAAACTTTGATTTTCACTGGGCAGGTACGATTGCACTATATTTAAATTTTCATATCTTCGAGCACAGTTAATTTTAGAAACTGGATCGAACTCAGACCCATGTTCGTACAATTATCAAGGTCCCAATGTATTCAGCGAGCCAGAAACCAGGTAAGACTAGAAATGGCAACTGCAAAGAAAGATAGGTTCAAAAAAGGACAATTAGTGATGTATTGGCAAGTTTCTCAGTCTGTTGGAGATGATACCTTCATCGTTTACCTTCAATATTGTAAAATTCTTGCAACTCTCTGTTGGTGTCTCTTACATAACCTCAAGCTCTATTTTAAGAGCACTTCGGGACATGCTTCTATCACCAGAGCTAAAAGGCAAGACGGACGCTTACATCACTATGCACACTTATTCACAGATGTGGATGTATCCCTGGGGGCACCAGCCGGACACGTATCCAGACGACATTGCTGATTTGGTGCGGCTCTAATATTTTCAAAATTTTTAAAGCCAATTTAAGAAAATGAATTTGTTAAGAAATTAGAGCCTGTCTGATTGCTCTAGATGGCATCAATTGAACGATTATTTCGGTTTTATTATCCTTAATTTACGTTCAATTAGTGTTTGTGTTGTTATAAATATGAATGATTGTCTTTATAATGTGTAGATGCAGGCCTTATAAGTTATGTAATGTTTACCTCTATAAATTTGCAGAAAACGGTGGCCGAAGAGGCAGCTGAAGCGCTTACAAGCACCTCTGGAACAAAATATCAAACAGGAACGGGAGCAGACTTACTCTGTGAGAATTCGTTTTGCGGTTTCATATCATAAAAATTAAATGCTATCTCTAATTCATTCTAAAAATAATACAATAATACATATCGGCAACGAAGGCAACAAATGATTCAATGTTTGAAATTTTGCAAGAGAAAATAACTTCAAGAAATCATGATATCTGAGAAAAAATGCTCCTTGAGTCAGCAATAAGAGCTCGAAGCTCGCGTGGGGGCAACTTTACACATTTGCTGAGGAAAAGTAGAAAATTTGCAAAGGGTTATCATTTTTTTTGGCCGCTTAGCTTCGTCCCTTCAGCAAAATTTGATTCACAACTTCCGATCGACTGTGCCATGTACAGTCGAACCCGAATATAAGAGCAGGGTCCAGAAATCGGAAAATAGCTCTTATATGCGGGGTCTATGTTTTGTGTGTGACCAATCACTCTATCTGTGGCCAATAGACATCGCAACGTTGTTCTCTTCGTCTCAAACGAGGAGTCACCGTTCAAGCTTTCGAAAACATACTCAAATGCAATAATATGATAAATAAATGTTACATTTAATGAATTTCTAGCTTTTTCACATGACAAAAGTCAAAAAATTCGACCAGAGATTGGGAATTCACAAAATGGCTCTTATATCCGGGTTCGACTGTACACCACAATGTAGATAATACTATTGCGCATCGCAAAGCTGAACATCATTCGAATCAGTTAACTTTACTGCGTTATAATACAATATTTTAATTCCTGTGCCAATCGTAGTTAAATCCTATTTAATTTAAGATTCGGTATCCGGGACATCGGTGGATTGGGCGAAGAAGTCATTGAAAATAAAATACACTTACGTTCTGGAGCTTCGACCGGCGTTGGGTGAGTAAAAAAACAACGTATAATTTTTATTATCGTATTTGCATCGTATTTTCCAGCACTGAACGGATTCATTTTGAATAAAAACGAACTTATTCCAACCTCCAAGGAGACCTGGGCTGGTGTCAAAGTGGTCATTGATGCCGTTCTGAGATTGAATGGACTTCAGAAGAAGACAGTGTAGAACTTTGCGGCAAGCGTATACACAGTGCATATCTGTGATGCGATTTTCTGTATATAAAGTGTAATTCGGAACAAACGAACGTAAAATGTGTTCACGATTTGCTGCATATGTATATCCGAGTTTATTAGGAAAAGTAGATTGATATATTATTTGATCGCCAAAAGCAGGTCTCCTTTGTTCGGTACTTGCTTTTATAAAAATAATGGTTCAGACGGATTTTATTGTCATTCGACGCATGCAGTCTATCTACAGCTATATATCTCTTGATTTAAACTTTGAAACAAATAAATAAATAATTTTTTTTTATTCTGCTTGGTCCATTTATCAACGTAGCCACTATGTACACGTATAATTTAAAAAGTTATAAAGGCATTGAGATGTTGGACAAAAGCAAAGTAATCAAGTGTGCCTAGCTACCGTACTTTACGAAATAGTGGCACATGCAGAAATAATGGCACAGGGTGGTATACTTTGCCAAGAGTCAGATTGACAAACGTGAAGGGTAAACGGTTACATGCCGACATTTTGATAAAATGTCCTCGTAACGACCGTTGTTAGGCGGACGATTTACCTAATATCGATACACAACCGTTTACCTAATACGTATACTGATCCAACTTTTGGCAAAGTGTACCTGTGCCACTATTTCTTAAAATACGGTTTATCTTCAAATTCATTATTTTGGCACTTTTATTCGCGTCATCAAATCGTTCAGCTTCGCCTCATCAATTTACACCCCTGCCGCCACAGTGAGATCTTCAACGAAGACGTTCAGTACAGCTTCAGATCGTGGGCGATTCTCTGCATTACGGATGAAGAGGCAGTCGAGTAGTTTCTGCACTGCCGCAGACGCATTAGGCACAAGCAGGCACCCGTTATACTGCAACTGACGCGCAGGTTCTACCCTGACTTGTTCAACGAACAAGAACTTTGCACGTTCCTTGTGCTTTAGCCAGAAATCAGCATGCGGCTGTTTGCTGGTTAGCATCTCTACTAGAGTGCAGCCTAATGACCTTAAACCTTTGAAGCATTAGTATAAATCGGAGGAGAAACAAGCACACAATTGTGAATGCATTCGTTTATTTCCAAACGTCGTTTTATCAAATACAGTCGAATCCGAGCAAAAAAATACAAGGCAATGCGAAAGGTACTTACATTAGGGTTTCTCTTGCGGAAGGCGGGGTCGCTCATTTCTGTCCTCTGTGTACTGTGCTCAAAGGTTACGAACATTGTATGATCCTGTTTTCTGACGAGATGTGATTCACTACTGAACAATAAAGAATCTTCAAAATGATTGATTTGGTCCTCCAGTTCCTACCGTCTCGCCCACATAAAATACCGTCTTGGCCGGTATTTTACGGGAATTCGCAAAACTCCGCCCACTTAGGTTGGTGGTTCGAGGTGGTTAACCCGTTGAATTTCCCTGTGGTGCAGCTTTGCGAATGACTCATTCACATAAAAGCAACTACTTTTGTTTACCTACTAACTGCATGATAAGAATATCAAGCGCGATATGATAGGACCATGCTTTGTTCCACTAGTCAACTGGCTCGTATGTGTAGTATACGTGCATGTGCATGCAAGTCATTTAAGTCACTGTGGTCTTTACGCGACCATATATTTGTGGTCTCGAATTGAAGCTTAACATCTGTTGACAAAAGTGGCATTCATATAATATAATTAAATTAATCTATATCTGCTGAACCACATTAAGCGCGCGTCCACGATGAACTCCAGCTACATTTTTCGTTAAAAATACCGCGCACTGCTGGATCGATAATCATGATCTGCTGATTTTCCTATTGATAAATTTTACCGTCCACTAGTGTATCAACTATAAACCGCAATATGAGGACGTTTCCCCAGAAAGGAATAGATCTGCACAGTTTGTTGCTGAAAACGCATGAAGCGCAGCTGAAGAGTTTTCCAATGATGGAGATGCCTAAAGCACTTGCTCAGATTGGAGAAGGTGCTTATGGAATGGTTCATGTATATGAAACATCAGATGGAAAAATATTAGCTGGAAAAACACCAAAAATCAACCGATTCCATCTGAAGGAGAAGGAAGAAGAAGAACTGAGCAAAGTAAGTTGTTCAGCGTATTATCAGTGGTGAGCGCGCCGATTTGCTAAAGGAGATGAATGAGAACATTCAAGGGGGTGCGATCTCTTCACGTCCCATCTCCTTCCACACAATAGCCAGATCTCAATGGGTGTGGGTCATACATACAAGTGGGGGAGGTGGGGGGAAAACCTGAACGTCTCTTCAATCCCAGAAATACACCTGAGACCTCTAAAAATCAGCCAAAAAATTGGCGGGAATTCATTTCCGCTAAATTTTGTCTGGTTTTTCAAATTTTTTACCCTGCTTATGCAAAATTCAGACCCTCAAAGGTGGCAGGGGTTGGGGCTAACTTACTGAAGCATGAAGTTGAGGGAGGCGATGCGCATCTGACCTGGGCAAGGGAAAGTTCTGCAAATTTGATGAAAATTTTTTTTGTGAGGTATTCTGATGTATATTTTTGTGGCCTTTTTTAAAAAATTTTCAAACCAACAAATTTGCACTGGTTGTTATATGAGTTCGAATTTTGGGGGTGCGTAATTTGCCTGCTTTATTAAATATTTTACTTTGAGGGTCCAAGGTACTCCAAGAGTGGTCTGCCTTCATGGATATATGCTTTTTGTAATCATTTTTCACCCCAACCCACTCATGTGGACAACCCTTTTTTGGGAGGTTATGAACCCATCGCAAAGGGAGACCAAAGCTGTCCAACAGGTGCACTGTGCAGTTTTATGTTTTCAGAGCCTTCAAGAAGTTCTTAATGAAGTGCACTGCTTAATGAACAACGTGCATGATCGGATAATAAACTTTATTGGATGCAGCTGTGATGCTGAACGATTTGTCATTTTTACTGAATACATGGAGGGTGGTTCTGTTGGAGATTTATTGAGAAATGCTGCCTTATCAGAAGATGTTGCTCTTCGTTTCTTCATTCAAGCTTCAGAAGGTCTATCTTACCTGCATGGACTCAGGCCAAACGCCATCGTTCACAGAGATATAAAATGTAAGTTGAGAAAAATAAAAATTTGATATGCAAATACTCAAAATTGTTCTAATTGTTGCAGCGGCAAATTTACTTCTTGATACCGAAAAGCAAAACGTGAAATTGGCTGATTTTGGATTGGCACTGCCAATAAAAATCGCAGAAAGTGCTACCTGTAGACCAGAAACCCATTGTCTCCTATTTGCTGGCTCTGTTCTTTTCATGGCTCCAGAAGTTCGAAAGAACTGCACAGATAAAATATCTTACGGTCGAAGAGCTGACATTTGGTGAGGATATCTTGCTCTTTGACAGTGTTGGTGATCACAAATCACATTTTGAACAGTTTTAAAAATAGTTTCCAATTATTTTTGCTATAAAATGAGAAAAAATTTTAAATAGGGTTTTCTAAGGTACCCTGAATAATTATGCTACAGATTCGCTTTTTTAGGTCACTGGCTTGCACACTTGTTGAAATGTTGAATGGTGAACCACCATTTACTGACAAATTGAAACAAATTAAAATGAATCCTCTGACGAATAGCCAAGAATTGCTATATTCGGGCGATCTGGTACAGAATAGATCACCATTGATCAAAGAGTTATTAAATTATATGTTCATCAACGAAGAAGAAAGCCGACCTTACATTGATGACGTGAGGAAATTTTTACGGTAAGAACATGAATCGTGAAAAGGTTAATTAGAGTCAACATCTTGAATTTTGCCACCTAAAATGCAAGAATAATAATATTACGCACTGATCAGTTTGTTATACCATAGTAATACAATTGCTTGTACTGCCAGTAATTTCTTTACTGTTTTGGTAAGAGGCGGTGACAATTGTTGATTGACATTTTTGGTTGACTATATCCATTTTAATATCCGTTTTTTCAATGAACCAACCTAGGTTTCGCATTTCACCCGATCTCACTGAAACTGAGGCATATAACACATAAGGTAGTTTTAATTCTGATCACAAACGATGAGGTAAAAAAGGTGCTTATGTTTTAAATAATTTTGATCTCTTGCTCAAAATCAGCACAAATCTGCTTTACCTGTAAAATAAGCCAAAAATTAATCTTTGGATGTTCAGGTAAGACAGTTAAATAGATGGCGGGTGGAAATAGGTTAAAAAATTGTCCACCTACCTAATTTGTTTTCATTCTCAGGGCTTTTGAAAGAGAAACATAAGCTCTATCATCCCATATGGGTATGTGTCGCATCCTATTCAACTCTTAACAAACTGGAGTCAAAAACGTGCTATTGCATTTCAAATTAGCACCAGAATTTTACATTTTTAATGACAGGTTTGGTTTTTGAAACATAAAACAGTATGGTCCATTATGGTAGCAGTTATTTCATTGATAATTGTTTCAGTGAACACATGAAAAACTCACAGCACATCATGCCAGCACAAGCATCTATTGAACAATTTGCATCTTATGAAACTGGAAATTTGCTTTGCAATCAGGAAAGTTTGCAGGTATCTCTCTCTCACGTTGGTGTTGACTCAGAATCATGGTCCACACAAAGGGGCTGGGGTGCCAGATGCTTTCTTCACATGTATTCAGGCGCGAAGCTAGAACCGGTACACCGGAGGGGCCACCTCGAAGACTGGGGGGGCCAACTCGGGAAACCAGGGGG
>JAQGAX010001061.1:0-12577 GCA_034698105.1 Plectus exinocaudatus
TTCGGAATGTCGGCAACCCGATAAAAAATTGCTACCTTGACATCATTCGACAGTCCGTCCGTGAATGTCGACAGATTGGTCTCCGAGTTGATCGGCGACAACTGCGACGGCGAAAGCGGCGTTGGCGTCATGAAAGGCGTCGTCTTCGGAGTGGTCGGGACGCCGAAAGTGCTCGCCGAGCTGCCCTGAGTCGCCGGCGTTACCGACGCGTCGACGACTTGCATGCCGCCTGAAAGAGTAAATTTGTCTGAATATCGTTTTTGATCAGACAACGAGTGGCGAATTTCATCGCTCACTGCAGAAGGGATGGCAGGCGAGCCATGTGAATTGTTGTCCAGCGATTTGAATGGAAGCACAGGAATTCCCGCATTCGCCTGATTTGTTGCAACAAAATTAGGGACGTAGCACCACGAATATTACAGTATCTGCTACCAAGGTACCTCTGGGCAAGGTAGTTAAAGGCGTGCCCACCAGTCTGCGTGGGACTCGAAAAATGCCCAGTACCCAAACTCTGTACGGGATTTTTCGAAAATTTACAGAAGATAATATGAGGGGATGAATTTATGTTTGAATTGGCGCAATTTTGGGTTACGGTAGGGTTACAGTACCTTGCCCAGGTATGATCACAAGACACTACTGCCGTATTTAATCCAATATAATAGTCTCTATCCAATGAACAAGTGAAATTCTGGGTTATTTAAGCTTCGTAGCCTAAAAAAGTGCGTCGCATCATTCGCTGTTCAATTTTCATGAATAACCCAGAAAAAGTTTGAATCCTCTGTCGGCATACTCGAATTACAGGGCAATCAAAAAACAGTAGCATATGTACGACTGTTAGCATAAATACAGTATCTAACGCAGACTTACCAGTCTGATCGTTCAGCTGTCCTTGCAGTTTCTGCCGTTGCTGTTGGAGCGCGAGCAGTTGCATCTGCTTACTGAGGATGCTCTGCACCTGCTGGTTCATGCTGGACACGGCGTGGGCCAGCGCCGGGTTCGACTGGTGGATGCCGTCCTCGCCCTGGGCCATGTCGGGCAAGGGGATCGGTCCGGCGCCCATGCCGCTGCACAACGGACGTCCGCCGATCGCCATGCTCAGACCTGCAATACGATTGACACTTGATTGATTGTAGGATAATTGATGCAAGGGCGCTTCTTTTGAAAGACATTAACTTCAATAGCGATCACTATTCATTTTTCAATTGCAATTGTATCGTTAAGTCGACGGGTTAGTGGTGAACTATTAATACCAACTGCGTAATTCACACATCGCTGATGAAATAATTATCAGGGTACCACATGAAACGCTGACGAATGAACATAGTTCCTACCGTCACTTGTCCGATATAACTAAAATCAAGTATAAATTTTAATTTCTTAATATCAAACAGCTATTAAAAATATAAAATGCGTCGGTTACATAGACTGGCAGAAAGAAACGCAATTGCGACGGGTTTAACACGCGCTTTAAATAACTTGAAAGAAAAATTACAGCCAATAGCTGCATGCCTGTAAAAATAGCAATCAATAAACTTTCGTTGCTTTTCATTTCTTATTATAAAACAAAAGTAGAAAGTATATGAAGCAATCGGCATCATTTGGACATAAGCAGCGATGTTAAAAAATGACAACAAGCAAAACCCTACCAGTCTCCAAATTCTCCACCCTGACGTTATCAGACGCCGACTGGCAGCTGAAGGTTAGCGGCTCCGCTTCGAGCAGCCCGCAGAGATGTTCTCGTCCGAGAAGGTACCGCTGGCGCTGTTTCCGTCCGATTCCCACTTGCGGTACGACGGCGCCCGTGTAAGGGTTGATGGCCGCCGTTGCTGAGTACGGGTTGTAGGCTGATGCGGACAGTGAGGAGGTAGTCGCCGCGTTGGAGCTGTCGCCGACGGACACGTTGAACATCTCGACCCAGTCCATCTCGTCCTGCAAAGCAAGTATGATTAACGAAGTCGACTCACGGAAGATTTTGAGAAAAATTGAAAAAAATCGTAAAAAACTTTGTTTTACTACAATACGATTGCTTACCCTAACGCCAATGCGTGGCAGCACGATTACTAACCCGTCGCAAATACGTTTCGTAAAAATTTTTAAACTGCTATTAAATGCGTTAATGCCGTTATTGCTGCCATCGATTCCTGGTCCTTCACTAATCCTTCATCCGCGACTATTACGTTATTAAGACATCTCCATCGGTTTCATCTTGTCACCAAAGCAAATTTAATTAAAGGCGGGTCAAGGGAGATGCTGAGAAAAATTGGAAATGAACAAATTCAACTATTAATAAGAAATGTTTGTCTAACTCAAATGACTTTGGCTAAACGATCACTAACCCGTCCCGAATTCGTTTCGTAGTAGAACAATGTTAGTTTAATTTATTATTATTATCGATATTGATCTGTAATTAGATACCTTAGCAAACTAATCTTTCATTCACTAAAAACTACCGACCAACTTTATTATGAAAGCAGAAAAAACAAAGAACGATCATGAACCCGTCGCAAATACGTTTCGTAAGAGTGCACTGTTGCATTCGCTAAAACTACCACTACTCTTAGTGCGCTAAATTCGTCAGTACTAGCCCGTAAATAACCAAAAATAATCAATTTCCCGTATATAAGCCCACCCCCATCACCTACTTTAACACATTATTTTTTACTATTACTGATACTACTACTTCATTACTGCTCTAATTTCTGTTACTAGGTAAGTCAAAGTATTAGTATTAGTAACAATCTATTCGTAAAAGTAAGTATAATAGTAAAAAATAATGACTTAAAGTGATGGGGGTGGGTTTACGGAGCACGTGTCAAAGGCCCTAGTCAACATGAGCTCACGACCGGCAACAAACTGTTGAAGCACTTTCTTAACTAGCGACCGTTTCATTCCATCAAAATCCTTCACACGGTTGCTGGGGGTTGCCTTTGAGCTGATTGGTTGCTACTGTAAAGTGTCAGGAGGTAATTGCTGCCTCTTGCCCCTTACCAGAGATAGCCACGAGGGGGGTATGAGGGGGGTATATCACCCCACAGGCACCCAAATCACTCGAATCGAAAAACGGGTTTGTATGGAAATCACCCCCACAGAGGGTCAGGAAAAAAAATTTACACTGGATAGAATGGCACTTTTTCCGAAAAAGTGACGTCATATCACCCCCAGACAAAAAACCCGTGACTATCTCTGCCCCTTACCCTCATCTAACCCCATAAGGGGAATATAATATTATTATATACGGAAAACCCCGGTACAGAATGAAAATATTACCTGCGAAAGTTCAGACGCTGTATAGGCAGTGGAAGTGACCGCAGACGGATGAGCACCGACGATTCCAAACTGCGCTGGGGGTTGCAGTCCGGCTCGCTGCCAGACGCCCAACGCCGGGCTCGGCCAGTCGAACATGAACAACTCCAACGGCAAGCCCGACAAACGATACTTGGTGAGCAGTTTGGCGTGAGTCGCGTTTTGAGCCTGAAAAAGGTGGCATTTGACATACCATAACTGTCCAATTCAATTTCAATAGCTGCGAGCATATTTAACCAAACTATTTTGACAATAAGAACAACAACAATACAATTATAATTTACAATACAATTATAAGTATAATAATTATAATTACAATACAATTATAATTTAATCATAAACATTGATGTTACAAAATATTATGTAATATTGTGAAACCAATAAAAATAATCAACTCAAAAATTTATTAAAAGGTATTACGTACCCAAGATTAGATTACAAACTAAAGTCCAAACATTAAAAGCTCAACGAAACACAAAGGTTACGGGTAGGCGAAAAATTGGCGCATTTTAAACAATCGAAGAAGTCACACCATAAGCCCTTCCGCTCCCCTCTCTGCCTCCAGCGGTCCAATAAGAAAGAATACGCACCTTTGTCCAAAAGCGTCCAACCGTTGTGAGAGTCTGGACGCACGCTTGGAGCAGTGGCTGACCGGCGCCGTGGGGATCGGCGCGGATGAGACGGGAGACGAGCACGAATAGCCAGGTGAGCGAGCCGGCGCTTCTGACGGCGAACACGGCAGGCAGCTCCTTGCTCAGCGAGTCCGCCAGATCTCTCACCAACTCCAGGTACGAGTCGAAGTCGTAGGATTTCAAACTTCTGAATAGAATAAGATATTTGAAAAATCATAATATAATATTGCGCGCTGGACAGGGCCTAGCTCTGGAGGGGGTAAGAGGAAATGCGCCACTTAAAGCAAAAAGTTACCCCTCAAAAATCGGCTTTTGCGATACAAACAGAAGTGTACCAATTCCGAAAAAGTGTCCCTCTGGTTTTTTCCCTCTAACTATACCCTTGAGCGCACACACCATATCAGATCGCTGCTTTTCGCGGTAGCGTTACAAAATCGACTGATAATGGGCATAAATACAACAAATCGAGCTGATATTCTAGTGCCTGTTTAGGAACAAATGGACTAACTTCGTACCAATTTCATTATTCACTTAGAATTTGATCAAAACGTACAGTTGTACTTTTTCCGTGGACCCAATTGCACGAATAATCGTTTATTGATTAAATTTTCATCAATCCATCGTTTCGTTTCATCGCATGATTACATTCGCAAATAACTAAAGGCATACCTGAATAATTCTGCGAAGACGGCAGACCATTTATGAGCAACACTGCGCGGTGCGCGGAAGAAGCAATTGGTCAGAATAGTCTTGAAATGACCGCCAACCAGCTGACGAACGTTCAGCAACAAATCGCTGAAAAAATCATATTTTGAAAATTTCATGCGCTACCGCAATGCTGCATAAATAATTACGAACCATCATGGTTAATTTTCTCAGCTTACAGCTCCGCCTATATGTTTCAGCAAACAGAACTATCGCAATACACACTTAGTCCAATTATTATATGAAAAATCAGAAACACAACGCCGACGGGTTAATATGTAAACTCTAAGGATAATTCATTTATTTAATTCAAATGTTACACGATACGTACAGAGAAGAAGCGGATGTCCAGTGGTCGAGCAGCCAAAGAATGACGTCGATCGCCAAATGTTGATAGAAGAGCGACTGACCGGCCGTCTTGGCCAACGAGGCGTCGGCGGCACTGGCCACCCGCACCAAGTCCTCGTGCAACTCAGTGCTCGACAGCATCGCCGCTCGTTGCAATCTGCAATATATCGCGCTTATTTTTGCCCGCGCGAAGCGCGCGCATACATACACGACCAGTCTGTCCGTACGTCCCTCCGTACGTACAGACTGAGAGTCGTGTGAGGCCGCCTTCGATGGGCCAAACAGCGCATAAAAACAAATAGTGCAAACAACTGACTTCTCTTTGGCATCGCTGGTCTTCTTGGACCGCCAGATGGTGATGGACATTTCCTCTATCCAGTCGCATCCCTTCCGCTCGTCTGGCGGCTTCTTCGGCGCGATTGGTGGCAGCTTTGGTGTCTTCGATGTGAATGCTTCGTCGTCGCCGTACGTAGGCGGGGGCTTCACCGACGTGCCGCGACCAGCCGTCATGGGGAAGCTGAAAAGAGAATAAAATGAAATAAGCGTGACACCATTGGGGGAATTCGGCAGGGAAACAAAAGTTTGATATCAGTTCAAATTAAAGCTTAGCTACTTAGTTTATTTTAACTGCCTCACGGCACTTTTGGACCCCATAAAAGTCGCAGTAATGCAAAGCCTTCAAAAGGGAAAATACAGTGATACCAGTTTTCGCTTCGAGGTATCCTTCGAAATGGTTACGCGCGCTCATCCAATCAAAAAATTGGGCAATTGTGCGAAAAACAATTCGAAAATTTTCTACACTGCCACTTTTCCTTTGCATTGCCAATGTTCCTTACTTCAATGTAGTATTTGTTGCAAAACCACAATAGCTATCTTAAGAATAAAAAGTATGCAAATCCATACCCTCGACCCATTCCTGCTTGGAACAAAAAGGCTGGATGTTTCGTGTCGGCGTTGAATCCCACGGGCGTCGGATGCGCCATCGCTATCGGAGCTGATCGATTCGCCTTCTCCGCCATCAGCGATGACGTCATCGACTTGCCATCAGCAGTTGCGTTGTTGCGATCTTCCTGAAAGATTACACTGATGTCTAACATATTCTCGTAATGTTGTTCAACCAGTTGTCTGTTGTTCTGTTGTTGTTGTTCTAGAACGTCTGTTGTTCTAGAACTAGCACAGTGAGTATTGTCAGTTGGATTGTGTAATCTCTTTGCAACACAAACGCTACGGGATACAAAAATTATTGCGCTACAATGTTTAAATCTTAGGAATCTTAAATCTACAATGGACTTAGGAATCAGATTGATTTTCTGTCATGAGATACCTAGATCATGAGAATTGAGCTCCACTTTCTTGTCTGAAAATCTATTCATATTACAGACAGAATTTGAAAGGGCTCTGATGATCAATATTACAGGCGTTTTAGAATTCAAATTAAAAGGTTCCCAGTGTACCTCACTATTTGCAAATTGAATGCGACATCCCAGAAAAAAATAATTCTACCCATAATATCCGTTTGCAATGACACAGTACATTCAGTTAACAATAGTTTATTTACAGTACCTCATCAACTCTGGCCTTCCACGCCCTCTGCGAGTCGGATTCGTCGGTGAGCGCTTCGATGTGGACGTAGAAGTGTCGTTGGCGGTCGCTCTGGAGGACCGGACTCGCGATCTGCACCAGCGCGCCCGACTCCGCCAGATCCTGCCAATCGGCCAGGCGGTACGGCCCAGCGATCACCTCGGCATACGTCTTCAGGTCGGCGAATGTGCCCGAAGAAGGCGGCGATCGCTCGGTCTTGGCGCGACGACGCAAAAGAGTTACCTGCAGACGATACATATGTAAGTTAAAATTACATACATACATATGGATTACAGGGTGGCCCAAAATATCGTCAAAATTTCCACGCGAGGAACAGGACACGGTGCAAAGCACCGTAGTAGATCAGCCTTACCTTTCGTTGCAAAAACACCAATTTTACACCGAAAATAAGAGATTCTTGGTTTCAGCGTGCAAAATATTTAATAATGATGTGCTATCGACTTTTGGTGCAATTTGCCCGACTCAATCTCAATTTTCTTGTTCCAAATCGAAAAATGTTTACGATAACGTGCCGTTTTTTAAAATGATCGACAACTTCCCCATGAGACTGAAGCTCTGTTTCCACTGCAGAGGGTGACATTTCGAGCAAAAATGATTGTAAAATGATTTCTTGATAATTATTGTTATGTTTCGTTTGAGGAAAAAGTTATTATATACAGCTAAAAATAAATGTTCTTGAAAAATGGCAAGTTTTTTTGGGGCACCCTGTATTTGAAACTTGCTTCAATAATTCAATTGAAAACCATTACAAGTTAGTTACCTGAATATCAGGGCATCCCATGCACATCGGATGGAAGACGAAGCGGACGTCGAGATGGGAGACGCGCTGGCCGGCGAGCAGGCTCAGCTCGAAGACGTGCGCCTTGTTCGACTGGACGCCGTCAGGCTGCAGGTGCCAACTCTTGGTGTGCCGCTCGTCGCGCAGATAGTGTTGCGGGTTCTTACGGAATCGTTGGTGTTGTTGAACCTTAAAGTGGATGGTTTTGAAATAATTTCGCAATGAAGCGTTCTTCAGGAATGCGCGGTTAGTGAAGATATCAGCAAGTGATTGCAATATGATACATACCTGAGTTGATAATAATTATAAAGAAACAATACGTATCATATTCAGACGTTAGCACCAGTTTCGATCCCCACGAACAATGAACAATAGACATTGGTCTCATTTGAAACACAACGCCGACAGGTTAAAACATTAGTGAGCTAAACCAAAGTTTTGTAGCACAATCGAAACATGACCAAAGGCAAAAAAAAAATTCAAATTGCTACAGTACCTCCGACCAACAAGATGGAACGAGCGCGGCGAATCCGGGGGAAGATCCGCTGGTGGTCGCTGATTGAGATGACGTCATTTCGCTGCGCGTCAGCTCCCACATCCGTCGCAGATTGGCGGCGGTCATCGGCTGGTGCGCCAGCAGATTCGCATCTCGGTCGGTCGTATCGCCGTGCAACACCGCCTCGAATGCGTCTTCCATCTGGAAGAAGAGGAGCGTGTTAAGGCGATAAATGCGTAAACCCGTAAACTATGCGTTTCACAATATTCTTATAATAAATCAGCCAATGGTTGCAATGTTGAGTAGGTTACGTCCTATATTGAAAAAAATTAGTACACAATGAGTCAGAGTTAGGAGTAAAGCAGGCTAACACCCGGCGCGTCAAATTCGAACATCCTCTTTTCTGCGCCGTACGAAGCTAGAAATAAAAAAGCAGAGGAAAATTTTTTTAGAAAAAGTTGTTGAATAGTTAACTTTCTCGCGGAAATTTCTTGCTCTATCTCGTTATAGAGGGGTTCCGGTTCTAGCCTGTTCTACCGTAATAAATTTCTTACCTGCATCAGCGGCGCCGTCAACTGCAGCAGGCGAATGTTCCCGTCTTTGTCAACTACGCACAACTTGGAGTCCGCCACTAACGTGACATTGACTAGATTCTCCTTCTCTCCCGCGTGGAGAACGCGCCCGTCGTTCAGGTCGATGGCGCACAGCTCGCCGTTCGAGTTGACGAAGGCGAACGCGTCGGGCACCTCGGCGTCCAACGCGTCGCGACCGAGCAGCTCGGCAGGCAGCAGCACACAGGAGCCAATCTGAACACGCAAAATGTTCACTTAAAATTACTTTGGTGCCCAAGTTACGAAAATACCATAATACTTGAATTACCCGGAAATTGTGCCCAATCGAGGCAGGGTCCGGACTAGAATCCCAGGAATCAGAAGACTCCGTTTTTTTTCAGATTTGATACAGGTTTAAAATCGTTTATACCGGTAAATGAGGGAGGGAATAGCAGATTTTGACCCAGTATAAGCGAATATCGGCATATAAAAAATTGTTTGCATTGGTCGCCAAGCAACAATGATGTTTGCTGACACATTAAACTGAGACTGCTCTGTTCCCTTCATGCAACAATTAGTGACACGTGCATTGATCGTAACTGACTCATTGACTGAAAACAAATCTGCCGATTCTTTGACCGATACGAATGATTTAATTAAGCGTCGTAGGGTACCCTCTGGGACCGGCCAATCTTGACCAGTATAAACGATTTACCGTTATAACCATACCTGTAACCAGGGGGGTCTAGGAGGGGGTAGGACCCCCTGGCCTGCCCCCCCCCGAGAAGGTCCAGACTCCCTCGGACCTCGGTTACGGGTATAGTTATAACCGATACCAGAATAACGATTTCCATTGTAATAAATATCAAATAACCACACACCTGAGCTCCGTGGCCCTTGAACAAATGCTCTCGTAGCGGCTGTTCCTGAAGGCCAGTCATCAGACCGGAGAACGACAGACGGTAGACTAGAATGGCGGCGGTGACGATGGCCGGATCGGAAGTCTCCTCCACTCGATTCACGACCACAATGACGGAGCAGCCATCACAAGCAGGCACAATCTTGTCCACCTATAAGAGCCAACGACTGAAGGCAAAATGTCCAAATGGAACATTTGGGACAATGTCCAAATCCCACAGATAGTACAGTACTTGACATAATACAGTGCTTAATATGTTATACGTAGCAAAGTCAGAAGTGGGCTCGTCCGAATGGCTAAGGGGGAAGGGGTGTGCAAATTAAATTTAGAACAGGGTGTTATATACACCTTCAAACGGGTCAAGACCCAACAATAACTATTGTATATTCTAAATTTTCTTAAAATATTCATATTGTACACGCCCCCTTTAGCAGACACGGCTACAGATCGGCGGCTGAGGGGTTAAATGACGTAACTTTAAACTAAATCTAAACTGGCTAGTTAAGTGACGTCCCATAAAAACCCTTCAGCCGCCACTCGCAGCCATCTCTGTCGTTGAGGGGTGTACGCACACCCCCATACAGCCCCGCGCCCACTTCCGACTAGTCATTCAAGACTAGATTGAAGAGGCGGCGAGATTACGCCACAACGAAACGGAAACATCGCAAAAAAAATTGCTCACCTGCATGCCGGGTTGGTCGACGGCAGGAGGTAGTCGGAAGCACTGCAAGACGAGCAGCTGGGCCAGCGGCGGCTCGCACTGGATCTGCACCAGGTCGCTCTGCGGCTTCAACGCGTCCGCGTGCTTTCCGCCGACAGCCTGCACAAGAACACAATTTCAATTATCCCGTTGAAATCAAGATTTGTAGTCTCAAAATGACCATAGTCTCTACTTGAAGTGCGTGGTAGCAAGAATATAAAAACATAAGCCGATGTGACACATTGAAATAAACACGTCAGTCAAAAATTTTCGATCAGTCAACCATAAAATAGTTTTGATCGCCCACGATCAAGTTAAAATACGAGACGCTCAACCGTTGTTTCATGTTTAAGCGCAATAGATTCTTGGTGAAACGATAGGTTCACCATTTTGTCTTACAGAGATAGAGATAACCCTGAAGAGAAGATCTACGAATTGAGTGCTTACATTCCCACTGCAGTTACAATTTGCATTTAATTCCAAACGAAATAAAAATCGAGAAACAATATGCAAATATAGAATATTGGATAATCATCTAAATCAGAGACTCGCACAAAAAATGTCGATTATCAATATAATTGTCAAAACAAGGAAACTAAAGCGTGAAACGCAATTGCGACGGGTTTGAAGAAAACATATAAATAAATAGATAATAAGCGTCGCATTACCGTCATCATCATGGCGTGGGCCATGGGCGGCGTGGCGAGACCCGAACCGAAACTAGCCGAAGAACCAAATCCACCCGATAGCATGAGGTCGGGGGGTCCGAATCCTCCGACCGTCTGACTGATCGACTCCAGCACGGCCGCCTCGTCCTCCCAGTGCTCTTCCTCGGCCGGCACTAACATCAGCTCGTCGTCCATGTCCTGCAAATAAGACGAGTTACAGTACGCTTGCCACCTAGAAGAGTTTCAGATGCAAGAAGACGGCTGGACGAATCACAATGTACTATAATAATTTACAGTATGCTGTACGAGTTACAATATGCTATAAGAGATACCGTATTCTGTACGGGTTACAGTATGCTACATAAAAGAGTTACAGTATACAAGAATAGTTTCAGTATGCTATACGAGTTATAGGATGCTGGACGAGTTAGAGACAGATGAAGAACATGCCTACCTGATCGGACGCGCCGGTCATGCTGAGCTCGTGCTCGTCCACCATCGGCACCACCAACTGCGTCGAGTCGCCGACGCCGAACGATTCGCTCAGCGAAGTACCCCCCTTTCCGTCTGCGTTTGTTCCTCGTCGCTTGCTGCCTTTTGAACCTAGAAAAAAGCAATTGAGGGATGCGCGAGCAACAACATTCAAGCGATATGCGCACGTTTCGGGGCGTCAAAGAAATATCGACACTAGGGACCCCTACCTTTCAACCGCTACCCACATAATAAAACCAGCGAAGGGCAAAACTCAAACATATACTGTACCGGCTGCATTTTTCCCTCCTCGTTCAGCGGTGTCGGCACGACTGGCGTTCTCGTCGATTTTATAGGCGATCAGAAACGGACGGTAGCGCTTGACGCCGCCGTCGATGCGCGGAGCCGGCGCGGCGTTCATCGTATTCAGCGCGTCCACCTGCAACAATATGCATTATTTTGATATTTGATGCCAAAGGAATACAATTCAATCCTAATACTGTAAGGGTAGAAATACTGGGTTATATTAAATTTGGGTGAAAAGCCAGCGAATTAGGTGAAAAATCAATAACTGCTATGTAATTTGTTATCTGACACTGTACCAGTGTAATGCATCGTATAGTATCATTGATTTTTCACCCAAATTTAATATCACCCAATAATTTCTACCCTTACAGTATGCTTGCATTACCTTATATGCGCACATAATCAAATTTATGCTATCATTCTTATGCGATTTTGTCAAAACTGTGCACCTTTTAAGTAATTAGGTGATCATAAAATGGAAGTCGATAAAAGTCTGAGGGCAAGTATTAAAAGTCGTTTCATGTGATCGAAAAGCAGAAAGACAGCCTTCAATAAAACGACAGGGCACAGCGGGGGACGATAAAAAACTGAACGACAGGTCGTTATATTCGAGTAAATACGGTATTTTATGAATACTGCTGCTGAAGATTTGCAAACGGATGCCGAAATGTACCTCAGCAGACGACGCGCGCGACCAAGTGCCAGACGGCGATCGAAGCCGCCAATCGTCCAATCCGATGCCAACGATAAGCGCGGGGGAGCAGATGGCAGGCGCCTCCCAGCCCGGCTCGACGGCCTTCGCCTGCTTCGTCGGGCGGTTGCAGCAGCACAACGCCGTTACGTGAAGATCGTGCGGCTGCGGCGCAATCGCGCCAGAAACTCGTGGTTCTGCAAATTATAACTACTACAATCTGTACAGAAATATTGCATTTCTCAATCGTAAAGGACAAACAACTCCGCCGCAAAATTGAAATTTACAACATACCGGGTTTTCTCGAAAATAAGCCCCTCCGAAAATAGGCCCCCCTGGGCGTATTTTTGAAAGCCTTCTCGAAAATACGCCCGGGGCGTATTTTCCGAGCTAAAAATTAATTTTGC
>JAQGAX010001062.1:0-12575 GCA_034698105.1 Plectus exinocaudatus
TGTTTGACCGCATATATTGAAGGGAACAGTTACCACTTCAAGTATTTTGATATTTTTAGGTTGTCTATGATCTATTTATCCCTATATATCATTGGCTTGCGCAGTTTTTAATTTTAGAGTACATAAAATTTTGAAAGTTTGAGTCAACGAACTTTTGGACCACCCTGTAAATGTAAGTGTCAGTGTCACTTTTAATTTTTGGGATTCCCAAAGTGTCAGTGTCAGTGTCACATTTGAAATTTGATGTCATAATTAACACAACACTGCCACTGATATTATCGTTCATTTCCTACTTCAGAAGATGCCACGGATCTCTGCATCGCCTTTGCCACACCCTTTTACACTGGCTCACCTCCGCCAGCGACGTCACCGGGAACAGGTTCAACTTCAGCTGCGCCCCCCACGACGCAAGGAGTACCTACAACAACTCAATGCGGTGGTGGCGACCAAACCTTTTACGGTCAGTGTTAATAATGATCCATAATTTTAATTATGATAACGAATCTGACTTTTCCGCAAAATTTAATTCCGACTCTGAAGGTCAGAGTTATTTGTATAAAGAGCATAGGTGTAACCAGGGGTCTAGGGGGGGTCGGACTTTCTTTCCTAGTACTCGACCCATTTTTATCTCTGGTACCTATTTCATAAAACTACTATAATTACAACTGTTATAATCAGAACTGCGGAAAGCGTAGTGATTGGGTCAGATGTGACGTCATAACGCGCACGTGACAGCTGACCAATCACTGCACTTTCGCAACTGTAATTACTACAGCTTTGTGAAATGGATTCCTGACCAGGATGATTAATGCAACTTGCTTCAAACAGGTTTCCCGTGCTATCCGTACATGATCGTTCGCGATATCGTCATTCTTGTGGATGTCATTCCGTCGGATCCCGACAAGCTGCCACAAGTAAGTAATGTGCAGTGGAAGTCTGTTCCGATACGCCACACCGTAAAATCCCACGAAAGAGAAGATGCTATTTTAGTTTTTCCTGCCAGATTTTGCAGATTCTACAAAATTCCTGTGCTGTTGGCAGTAAATACAGTAGTATCCGGCAAATAATAAATAAACAGTTAGTGGTAGCCAAATTCGAAGGCATGGTATTGAACTCCACATTCTTTCCTTTGCTTATCTTTGTGGACGAGTAGACACCGCCGCGCGATGGTCGTTGCCATGGTAACGATGATATGCCGCCCTTTTGCCATGGCAGCGACCAACGCGCGCGATTCTGCAATTGCAATAGTTTTATGAAATAGGCCCCTGGCCCAGGCATGGGCACCGATTTGGGCTTGGGGGATTATGGTCAACTGTCTTGGTAGGTTATATAACCCCCTCCCAATAGGATGACGAAGGGGCTTGGTTACCTTAGCATAGCAAAAAAAATTTTTCGCCCCGTCTTGGCGACTTGTTTTTTAGAAAAAGGTCTTCGTCGCCAGGCCAATTTTCGACCTCGGAAAAACACTGTACTCCCCCCTTCTCATTGCAAATTTTCTCATAACCCCCCAACTCATTTTCCAAATCATATCGGACCCCTTAGGGGGTTATGTAACCCCATAACCCCCACGCCCCTGTCTGCCCTGGCCACCGGCGCTACGCTCATTTAATTCACCAACTCTCTTTGCAGCTCCATTCCTTCCTCGTCGAGTTCGCCCGGAACATGTCTCTGAGCCCGACACACACCCGGCTCGCGCTGGCCTCCTACGACAGCTACACGCTGCGCACAGTGAACATGCGATTCTCTTCAGCGATGGACGACTGGGAGCTGCAAGTCAACACGGTGATGGCGGAAGCCTTGAAGTCCGTCTACACTTCGCCGTACGCGGCGCTCCATGAGGCGCTCGGCGGGTTTCAGTACAAACTCTACAACCAGTTCCGAAATTACACCACGGACTCAATGGTTCTCATCATCACTGATCACATGTAGGTCATGCTTGTGCCTGGGAGGAATCCAGTAGCAGGCTGTATCCATACATGAAATAGATGTCGAAATTTAGGCGGTTTAAGAAAAATTTGCATAATCAGGGTCAAAATTACAATAATCAGGCAAAAAATATTAGCAGGAATTCAAAATTTTGAAAATTTTTGCTCGATAATGCAAACTGAAAATTTTCGGCCGATTTCCAGAAGGTTCAGGTTTGGATTTTTTCTCGGGTTGAGGACTAAGGTACTCCCACTTACATTTATGGCTGAACCCCCATTCGAGAAAGAAAACACGAATGCTTTCAATCAGGGAAAAAACCTGAACTCCCTGAAAATGGGTCGAAATTAAAAAAATTGCATAATCAGGCAATAACTTTAAAACTTAAGAATTCTCACAATTTTTTTGCCTGATTAAGGTAATTTTTGACTCTGATCAGAGAAATTTTTTTCGCCCCCCAACTTTCGCCACCTGGTATTTGATTGCCATCGATTTATCGCTCGCAGCTATGCAATTGCTGAAATAATTAGCCTTTTAGCTCGGATGGGTTGATGGATGATGAGGGCGACTCAGCGGCAAACGTCGCCACGACACTCAAGGGTGACGGCTTCTGGATCGCGGCGATCGCGCCGACCTCCAACTACGCCGTCAACTACCAGCTGATGACCACCATAGTCTCTAATCCCAATGACGCCAGCGTCTACCCTAACGGCCAACCAAAATGCCCCAACTGGGCAGCGCTGGCCACAAGCGGCCTGAATTTTGCGAAGACGCAGGCGTGCCAGTGTAAGCAAGAGACTATTTGTTTGCACCATATCTGTAACGAGGAGGTCGAGGCGGGGTTGGCCCCTCTGGCCCGAAATTAATTTGGTCATTTTTTAAATTTTTCATTTGACCTGTGATATGTCAAAAATTTCTGATGTCAAAACTAACACTAATCCGAAGCGGTCGCTGGTCCCGTCTAGGGCATGCACTCTTCTCGCATGCCGTTCATAAACTGCCACTGCCAATCAGTAACGTTTTCAGACTTGTACATGAACTTGCCAAGCACACAGACCACAACGCCGTATACAGGTTCAACGATTTCTTACGTGCCACCATCCACGACTACAGCTTCCACAACTGTTTCAACAACGACAGGACCTAACGCTGGTAAATCCCTTTGTTTTTTAACTGAGTTGGGCTAGAAACAGACTAAGCGGTGGGGGGGGGTGTACAGCCTCCTAATTTTGGCAAAAATGTTGGGATCGAACACTTTAGTACTATTTTTGCAGAAAATCCTTCGAAAATTAAATTTCAATTTTGGCTAATTTTGGCAAAAATAGTGCTCTGGGTACGATCCCTACATTTTTGCCTGAGATCGCTTAATTCTAATTTTAAAATTCGATTTTTTTGTAAAAATTTGTATTTTTCTAGTCCAAATCCATATTTGCGATCTGTTCGAAGTTCACAGCAAAGCTGATCAATCTGATCAAACGCTGACAATCCATTCCGCAAAGAGTCTGACACGCAAAACGATCCCAGTATATTAGGACAGAATATTTTGTCTGCACTATTAATTGTCAATGATTTCCAAGAATTGATCGACAGATGCTTCAAGCGGAATAAAATAACCATCTCTGACGCTTTTCAGCCATTAAATGCCAAGTGCTTGACATCGCGTTTATCGTTGATCAGTCGCAAAGTATTCTGCTGCCGAACTTCAGAAAGGTACCGCTTTTTATAGAATGTTTCGTGTTTTAAAACTACAGTCCGCCACACCCAGATGCGCCCAAAACTGAATGGCACTTCGGAAAAGTATAGATGAGTCGGTCCAGCATAGCCACTGAGCATACCTGTAACCGGGGGGATCTGGGGGGATCCACCCCCCCCTCCAGCCAGGGCTTGGACCCCCCCCCCTGGCCGGGAAAAAACATTTCGCCACATAGTGGCGAAAAAAATTTTGACGTTTTTTTGAATTCGCGCCGGAATCCCGACACGAAGTACCGTAGCGCCTACCCCCCCCCCCCTCCTCCCGGACCGGTCAGAACCCCCCGGACTTCGGACCTCTGTTACAGGTATGCCACTGAGGTAATAAGCTGCTCGTTGGTTGCTAGGTAACAGCTGTTACCTTGGCAACCTTCACTAGGCAGCAACCTTGCTTGGTAAGAGCTATTACCCTAGCAACCATGCATAGTTACCGATGTTGTGTATAATAGCAAAGGTTGCCAGAGTAACTGTTGTCACCTAGCAATCTACGAACCACTTTTTGCCTCAACGGCAATGTTGAACCGATCCATCTATGTGAAAAAGTGACTCCAAATTCGTTCCCCAGCCATTGTGGGTCTGTTTCGCGGACTTACCGTACTCTATAACTTTGCAGATTATCGACTTCGTGCTGAGAATCGCACGGTTGTACAATTTCTGCGTTCATGGTTCTGACCTTAGCCAGTGCACTCAAATTGGCCTCATCAAGTTCGGAGACTATGCCATAGATGTGATTCAATTTAATCAGGCAAATAACTATCAAGACTTTTTCAATGTAGTCAATTTTACTACCTACGACCAGGGCACAACGCACACTAACGAGTGAGTCGATAAGTTTGCGATCAGGGTCAGATTATTTTGGAGGGTAAAAAGGAAAATGCTGTCCAGCAGACATGGGCAGGGGTTTCGTTGACCTTTATGGAGGGTGCACAACTCCAAAACCCACTTCTATCATGCGTAAACCCTTGCAGGAGTATCCACCCTTCAACTAGGCGCGTAATTGAGGGGAGGCGCCCCTTAGCCGACCCAACGTGCCCTCCTCTGCTCAATGCAGATTTGGGCGTGGGGGTTATGGGGGTTATATAACCCACCCAGACAGTCGACCATAACCCCCAAGCCCAAACCGGTGCCCATGTCTGGCTCAATGTTACTCTCAAATCTCCGAGAGACTGACATATCCGAAACCACTCAATGAATATACTGTAATTTCTTCAGCGCTCTCTTGATGGCCGAACAATTTTTCACCAACAGAAGCTACGGTGCGCGAGACGATGTACAACACGTCATCGTTTTGATCACCGATGGACAGTAAGACTGGTTTATTGAATACAGTGTAGGGCAATTAAGTTTAATTTTCTTTTAGCCATTCGGAGGGAACGGTCGATCCAGAAGCGGTGGCGACGCGATTGCGCATACAGGAATACGTGACCATCATTTCCATTGGCGTTAATGGCACTAACGGCGGTTACAGTCCGACTGATACGGAGGAACTGAACAAAATCAGCGGTGATCCAAATCTCGTATTTCCCAGCATTCCGGTCGACTCTCTGGACGACGCATTTGCGGCAAAAGTCATCGCTCTTTTCCCTTGTCCACCAACACGTACGTATGAAAATTTCGAATACCATATTTAAATTCAGGGACAGGATTTAATTTGATATCTGTAAGTGCTGAAAACCTTAGGAAACAGCGAGATTCTCACAGGACAGGCTAATGGATCGTCCCGGACTCAGGGTATGGGATGGATATTTTTTGAAACTTACCCATGCATGTGTATTTTTAGCCCCCCAGCCGATTTAGTGCGCTTCACGCACTTGTGGATTACGGTATTAAGTTACGATAGGTTGTCCAGCACACAGAACGGGCCAAAACATTCCCTATCTATGGCTGATAGCGGTCCTTGTAGGTTCTTGGATTGGACATTGTCTCTAAAAGGTCTGCTAGTCTCAATATCGGTCCTTTTAAAATCGGATAATTTGAACCATCCATGTCCAGGTCAAGGAGCGTCCAGGAAAAGTTGGCATAATCAGGGTCAAAAATTAATAAAATCGTGCATCAAATGACTGAAGTTCAAACATGAAATTTTTGCCTGATTATGCGAGTTTCTTCAATTTTCTTGCTTTCAAGGGACTCAAATTTTGTCGGATCGGGGTAAACTCCCTCATACTTCCCCTTGTTCACATGTATGCCCCAGGCTTCCTCAGGTACATGTATGGTAACATGTATGATGGTTTACGTATATAATAAGCGTTTACCAAAGATTAAAACAAAGTAACTAACTTTTCCACTCAATAAATATAATCCCTTCAAAAATTAATCTTCCCCCTCACTGTGAAAGTCATCAGCCGCCAAATTCTTGGCGCTGACTTATCCATCTCCCCACTTTTATGGCCGATCTATGAATTACTGTACTATGTCCACTTGTCAATGATTGTGAGTGCGTGCCGGTGAGTAAACAATAAACAAACAAACAAACTGTATGTGGTACGGTATTTGTAGTCCACATTTGCTCTATTTGCTCGTCCAAAGTGAAATATTTTTAGCATGCAAAGGTGTGACTTTCCTCGTCGAAACCAGTGAAGTCGTTTCAATGGAACGCATACAAAAGGTTGGTCGCTGATTTGATTATCTTTATGAGCGGTACACATTGCGATCTGTGTTGCAAAAAGTAGTACAATTGTGCTAAATGACTTTTGATCTTTTGCCAAATCGCCAAACTCGCCAAACTGCTATTGCTTTTGAACAATTGTACGAATTGGTACGGTATTATGAGAGATTGAGTACAAATATTATGCTTTATTTAGAGCTTACAAGACGTTCTGGCCATCTCAATCGCTGTACACAACGCCGACAACCTAACTCAGTTCGGTCTCGTCACATTCTCCCACCCTGATCATTCAAGAATTCATCGCAGTATTGGACAAGATCGAAAGTTCTCCGATTGGACATTTTTCATCAATGACTTCGCCAACAAGATAAACGACAGCACATCGTCTTACTACCAATACTTCCAAGGATACTCTTACTTTTATCGGTTAGTAATACAGTAAGACAACCGGATAAGTGCACATCGACCCGGAAAGATAATTTTGTGCATTTATCCGAGCACAATTCCATACAAAAGTTGCTCAAGGGTTTGCAAAATATGCGCACTTATCCGGTTTTCACTGTGGACAGCAAAGCAGTTAAAAAGAGGGGCCGAGGCCAAAAATAGATAAATAGAATTCTACGTCTGGCTGACAGTCTGGATAAATACGTGTTTAAGTCTGGCTGACAGATACTGTAATATAATACGATCGTGAACGTGCGCGACTGATTTATATGAATTCAGATTTTGTGATATTAATAAAACGATTCTGATATATTTGCAGTGGTTTGGATTTAGCTGCTCAGGCCATTCAAGACGCGCGAAGGAAGAGCTATAATTTTCAAGGCGCGACAATAATCTTCGCACAGACATTGTAAGTGCTATAGATGCGCCAATAGGCTAATTTTGTAATCAGTATACTTACTATTCTTTCTTTCTTAAGCTGTTTGTTCCCACTATGTCATGGGGTCAGCTTTTTCGGGTTTTCCGACCCTCATAATGCGACACGTGCTCCTCGGTCGGCTGTCGCAGGCCTGACACCGGATGATTAAAATGCGATTTAATTTCAGGAAATGCTGCTGGAGAAGATGAACGCGACGCGCGAGTGCGACGCGCTGATCATTCCCGAGAAGGAGGCGAGTCCGCCCTCCGTTCAGCGAGTGGTGCGGTCGGTGGCGCCCGTCAAGACCGCCAGTGTCAAAATCACGGAACCGACGACTTTTTCGCCGCTCGTCCGGCAGTTCGTCGTCACCAGGCAGAACACGCGCCTGCTCACCTGGACTGGTCAGTAGTTTTGGTGTTTTTCGCTTTGTTTATATTCGCAGTGCGTTGCGTCAGGAATAGTCAGTGAGTAACAGACCTGGGCGTGGGGGGGGTGCGCACCCCCCAAAAAAAATCTGCACCCCCAGCCGAAAACCCGTGCCCAGGTCTGGTGAGCAAGCAGTAATTCAGTTCAGACAACAGAATGCGATAAAATTGCCTTATTTCGAAAAAAATGTTCTGTACCTTCCTTTTCTATTCCAAACCGTTTGGCATACTCCATTTTTTGCCGCCTGAGACGGCCATACACGACTGGTCAGTCCGTCGGTACGTCCTAAACAATCAGTTGTTGCAAAAAAACAGCGGGCAATTACCGTAATTACCGTAACTTTATTCGGTTTATGACAAAAACATTGTACAGAAGTACTGTAGATGAAAATGAATATTATGTCGATAGCGCGCGTTATTCTTATCCGTTCATTGTTGCAGACGAGGAAGACAATGCCGAGTCGAGCGTGACGGGACAGGCGCGGTTCAAATTCGCGCCCGGCTACTTCGCCTGCGACACGGTCTGGCACCACTGGTACTTCGTTCATCCGCGACTCAAACCGACCACTCGCGTCACCAGTAGCCAGTCGTTCAATCAACTCGCGCTTGGTTGGTTCGCTTTTGTATATTTACCTTTGCTGATAAAGTCATAAAAGTAACAGGTGTCGGAAGTTGGGAAAGGTTCAGGAAAAAACTTGCATAATCAGGGTTCAAAATTTACATAATCAGGCAAAAATATTGGCGCGAATTCAAAAATTTGCCTGATTTTGTAAATTTTTTGAATTTTCGGCCGATTTTTAGGGGGTTTAGGTATTTTTCCTGGATTGGAGGAGTTCGCGTATTTTTTCTTGGATTGAGGAGCTAAACTCCTGAAGGTTGAGGATTCATAAGACTTTAGGTCCCCCAACTTACCTGTATACTTTAGCCACTCACATGTATGGCTACAGTACACTTTCATAGAATTTTCATAAAAGCACAACAGTGCATTTACATGTCAGTGGAACTCTCCGCAGTACATTTTGTTTACGAAGGGTTGTTCGTGTATGGGTACGGTTTCATTATCGAACTGATAAGCCAATTGCATCTAGTGTTTCATTCCCACAAATGAGAACGCTTTCAAAAATTTCATCACTAACCACGCTGGTTCCTGCTTGGTACCTAGCCGAAACCAGACGTGACTGCTTGGACACCACAGTTGCAATATCAGTAACACGTTAGTTAGGTAGCCATTCAACAAATTCGTGAAACAGCAATGTGACGGGTTTGCGCTGGCAACGTATTATTTGCCAACAATTTATGTATTTCAATATATTGCAGGAATGAAGGCACTGACTATGTGGCTGGAGCAGTTGGCTGTGCGCAACCGGGAGAACTTGTTCGTCTACCGCGAGCACAGCGGAAACGTCTTCTACTTGCGGCTGCATGCGTCGCTCGAGTCGGCCGAGCAGGGCGGAGTTAATCTGTCCGCGTCGATGTCCCCCGTTGAACTTAAAATCAACCTCACCCATTCCATTTTGCTTGCTGTTCACGGACTCACTCTGCCAGGTTGGTGCGATTTTCAGTGGATACTTTAGGTGCGTCGGTTCGCTAATTTGACAATTTTTATCGGTATTCGGTATGTTCAAATTTCATTTAATCGGTTCGGTAACGACATCGGTATCGGTAATCGGTAGAAATCTGAAGTACCATTTAAAATCGGTATTTTAGTGCAAAAATTACTGTAATCGGTGTTAGTATTGAAATCGGTACTGGAAAACAGAATTGGTTTCGTTGTACTGATCGCAATATTAATCGGTTTACCCATCACATCTATAGTGGGTACTGGAGAATTATTTGATCCCGGATTTCAAAACCACGCTCAAGAAATCAAAAATGGAATTAGACTGTCCCAAAGAAGATGTAGACATATACTTGGAAGGAATTTACTCCCAACCCGAGAAAAAACCGGGAACCCCGAGAAATCAGTCAAAAATTTAAATGTACATATAATGTATGAACGGGCAAAATTTATATTTGGGTATATTTTGTGTAAATATATTTTGCATCCTTCGATAATCACTGCGATCATTGTTGGCATTCAGGGCCGGATTAAGGGGGTCAGAGGCCCGAAGCCGAACTTGACATGGGGCCCCCTACCCCTATAGTAAAAAAAAATTTTCGCCCCGTTTCAGCGACCTTTTTTAAGGTTTGCCAAAATTCGGGGGCGCCATCGGGGCCCCCTTTTGACCGGGGGCCCGAAGCTTTAGCTTCGTTAGCTTCACCTATAATCCGGCACTGTTGGCATTTCAGGCGAGGAGATTTGCGAGAAAATGCGCGATGAACTGCAGCGGCGACTGGACGCTGCTGTTCTGGATGAGTTGGTCGCGATGCTCCGTCGAAATCCCAATTTCCGCATGACGCAGCTTGATGGAAAGGTCGGTTTGCGTTCGTTTGTTTTTTATTTCCACGCATTGTATACGAGTTTAACGATTGGTGCCTTATTGATTTGTATTGCCTCGTGTACAGTTGTTTTGAGTTATTCACATAAACCGGTCGATTATGCGTTTCACGAACACCAGTAGGCGAATCGCATCGGTGTAAGCTTTGGTTATAACCCATCCTTTAAAGGTACGGTTAATCTCGCTGCCCGGTACTAGCCGTGGTCTGCGGTTGAATTTTGGAAAGCGTTCGTTCTGTCGAGCGCAATTTTGTTCGTATTTCGATATCGTACTACCTTGAAATCTGATACAGAACTTTTTGACTGTATCGGGACTGTAACTGCAATCTAATGCAGCCCCTAAAATAGAAAATAGTATATCATTTCTGCCGGTAGGATCAGTATTGTTACCTCATAGTAATATCATTTATCAAATCATTTTTGTGTCTTCAGTTCATCCAACCGGATGCGTCAAAACCTTGCCTGATTGTCAAGTTCACACTTCCGACGCCAGCGATAAACTATCTGTTCGCGGTAGCGCACTACCTGCGCCAACACCTACTCGCCTTCATGCATATGCCGAAGTTCATTTCCGCGAGCGGCGTGCGCCTGGATGAGTGGCGTTTCCGGTCGTACGTTGGCGGAGACGGCGCCGACGTCACCTTCTTCCTCCTCAATCGACCTGCCGTAGCTGGTTCGAGCACGATCGGTGAGCGAAGCAGCCTTATAGTGCGGATAATGTTTATTTGCGGGCATATTAGCATAGCGTTCATGTGATGACATATACCATGTGTCAGAAATTGGTAGGTTCAGGGTTTTCCCGCCGAAATTCAGATTTTGGAGGGAAATTTAATATCCTTCATTTTGCCTGATTTTTCAAATTTTCGGCCAAATTTCAGGGCTGGTTCACGTTTTTTCTCGTAGTGGTGGTAGGGGGTAAATCCTCGAAGTCCCCCAAGCACATCGCTTATGATGGAATGGGGAACCGGCAGATTTTGATCGGAATAAACGAATACCGGTATAAACGATTTTATTAATCGTGGTAGGGTACCCTCTGGGACCGGCCAGTCTTGACTGATATAAGCAATTACCATTATAACCGATACCTCCATAAGCGATTTTCACTTTCTTCCTTACAGGACTGGCATGCATTGAAATGGCTTTCGTGGATGCTCAGGGACTACCGTATCCGGTGCTGCGATCGGCGCCGCTGGACGCTCGCGGTCACAGCACGTTCTTCGCGGGTGACAGTCGGAACAATCAGGCGCGTCAGGCGCGCTTCCACGAACTGACGAAGACCTCGATCTGGTCCGCCAACATGGGCCAGCCGACCAAGAGCAAAGGTATATGTCGCAGCGTTTGCAGTCCGAAATATTCGACCGTCGGAAGCGGCCATACGACTGACCAGTTCGTCAGTCCATCTTTTAATTCATTTAATCACTTTTAATTCATTAAAATGCAATGTGATTGCAGTTCAACACAATTTGAGTTGTCGTCACCCGCGTTTGTTTTTTGATGGAATTGTTCTGAATTACGCGCTTTTCCAATATTCTTATCGTATCTCCCTGGCTAGAGAATTACCGTTTCTCTTTGTTCCCTAATTACCGTACCTCTTTATTCAGGTCCGACAGCCCTGGTTCAGTTCGCCGTTTGGGAGAAGGGCGACGTGGGACTGGAACTTCTACAAGAACGACTGCGCAACAGTGTCCAGCAGGCGTTGGCCGATTTGGTGACCGAGTACGGCCTGCTGACGACGCCGATGTTCGAACAGTCCCCGCCGCCGATACCCGCCGCGCAGAGCCTGAGCTGCTTCGCGTTGGCCACCTCCAGTCCGGTGTCGTCGCCGTCTCCGCCGCGATCGCTCCATATGCCGCATTTGCCGGGTAAGAAGTCGCGAATATTCTGGCTGCGTTCTCCTTTTTCTGGGGAGATAGTGGGCTTCAAAGCTTTGCTATTAATGGATATTGGTATACCTGGGGTAGTCTAGCCTCCCAACCCAAGAAATAAGCCTGAATCCTCTGAAAATCAGGCAAAAATAAGCGAAAATTTAAATATTCCGCCAAAATGTGAATTTTTGAGGGCAAAAACCTGAAACCCCCTCCAGGTTTTGCCAATTTCTACATGCTAATGTAGACAATGTTTCAGCCCTGCTTGCGAACGAAGGCGAACGAAAGGATATCCCACATCAGCAGCAGCCTCAGATATCCTGTAAGAGTGATCCTTTTTCGGCCTCTTAATCGGGCTAATATCTTCGGCCCCTCAATCAGAAAATTTCGAATTACGGTTTCGAATTTCGAATAATTCGATATTTCAGTCTCTCTCGAACCCATGCATAATTTTGACAATTCAGTGAATATCGCTTGTAGCGGTATAGGCTATTGCGGTAAATCGCTTTTATAGGTCAAGACTGGCCGGTCCCAGTGGGTATCCTACCATGCTTAATGAAATTGTTTGACCGGTACTCGCTTGTATCGATCGAAATCTGCCGGTACACTCGGCCGCACCGATCTCAGACTAGTGGGTACCGTATGCTTAAGCACCAAGTTTTGGCGCGGGATATGAAAACTTTGGTTGGAATGATTTATTCGCGCAAAA
>JAQGAX010001063.1:0-12573 GCA_034698105.1 Plectus exinocaudatus
CCCCGTCTTTTGGGTTTTTCCCCCTAAATTGTGAATTCCACGTACAAAAGTACGAAACGGTATGGATTTTCCCCCCCGTCTTTTGGATTTCCCTCCCCATACACCGGTTTCTGGCTACGCGCCTGTACGGTAGTACCCATTACCAACCCGTGTCCACCTCTGCTGACTCCGCCTGGGCATGCGAAGATATTTTAATTCGCCCCTCCTTTGCTCGTCTACGATAGTTTCTTTTAGGGCTGTGTGCCGTACTCTCTCAACTCTGCCAGGTGGATGCCAATGCGATACTAATTGTGCAAGACAACGGCATTTACGTTCTCTGTAAACTGCTTCTCATTCAGCTCGATCAACCCGATCTGCGAGACAACCGCAACTATCATGTGCTTCAAGTGAGCAGCATGTCGCGATTTATTTTGAATCAGTTAATGAAGCATACAACTACAGTATAGTTAACGCAAAACCGGAAGACACCAAGAGGGTACTTCATAAAAATTTTGCAACTTATTGCGGTAAATGTGATGATTGGTAGATTTCCCGCGCGCGTCATAATTGATCAATCACCACACTTACAACTGCAAAGTTTGCGTTCGCAACAGCCCGCTTGCAAACCGTCCTTTCATTGTCTTTTGGACAAGCCCGTACTTTAGCGCGACTGAGGGTAATTTTAAAAGACAAGAGGAAAATTGTTGAATACGAGTGGGGTGGCTCGTGATGTGACTTTGTGATTGACTAACTGTGCGGTTTTGCAGTGTTCTTTGCTGCGCGTACTGCGCCTTCTCTTCTCTCTCGAGCGCAATCGGCACTTTTTCAAGCGACTCTTCCCGCCTTCATTCTTTTCGATGTTCATAGACATCGGCCATTATGTTCAAGAACTGACTGCTTATGACCAGCTTGTCGTCACATTTCGATCGATTCTGGTCAGTTTGATCAAATCATCAAGAAATTGGTCGACTTGATTAAGTATTTATAGCTAGCGGACGGCGCCGAAGTAAAGGCAGCAGTGGAGGCGGTGAATCAAGTGCGAGCGCCGCTGAGCTTCATCGGGCAGTACGCGGTACTGGAACAATTGGGAGCCGGCGCATTCGGTTGTGTCTACCGCGTGCGAAAGAGCGTCAGCGCGTCGGCAACTGATCAGCTCCATTTGCAACAGTACGCATTGAAAGAGGTACTTTGCAAATTTTCGACTTCAAACGATACAAGAACGGTCACAATTATAATGTTAGGCTAGGAAAATCAAACGAGAACGTAAGAAGCCAATGGCTGGGCGAAGAAGATCAAATTTTAACTTAAAAGGTCAACAGTAAAAACGATTAGATGTGGGACGCTGAGTGATTGCCCCGCAAGACATAGATACTGCACTAAGAGGGAAAGAGGTGCCCTGAAATTCAATAACTATCATGAATTGATCCTAAGATCATAGTACTCAAACCAAACTCGAACTGGAATTTGCAAAATGCTCAAGTAATCGGAAAGTATTGGTAGCATTGCGTTGTTTCCTTGACGCAGTATTTTTAAGGTGAACGTTACTAATTGCGCGTATTCCTTCAGATATTCATGCACCAATCGACGGCGGAGAGAGAAACAAGTGGCACGGACAAGAGTTTCGGCGATATCATCAGCGAGGTGAAGATCATCAAGCAGCAGCTGCGACATCCGAACGTCGTGCGCTATCGTCGCGTCTTCGTCGAGAGTGACAAGCTCTACATCGTCATGGATCTTATCGATGGGGCATCGCTGAAGGAGCACATCAACTCGGTTAAGGAAAAGGCAACTAACTTTCCCGAAGATCGAGTCTGGAATATCATTATTCAGGCAATCTCTTTCTTAGTGTTCTTCTGTGGAGTTTGCAAACGCAACCTCCACTTCTGAATAAATTTTCCATGTAAATAATAAATAGCAAATGTATTGTTTTAGATGGTTCTCGCACTCAGATATCTTCATAAAGATAAGCGTATCGTGCACAGGGATCTCAAGCCCAACAATATCATGCTCACTGATAACGACCGGGTTGTCATAAGTAAGTTGCTGGCGACAGTCCTCAACCTAAGCAATAAACACTTGCACTGCTTTAAGTTTCATGCGCACCCCGTTCAGCACAATGGCAATTAATAATATCAGCGAAGCACCTATGTCAATTAGTTGGGGTATTTCGGTGTGAAACATCTGCCACATTCGCATTTCGGATTTCTAAATACTCTAATTGTTTGCTTCAGCGGATTTTGGACTCGCTAAAGAACGTGGCGAAAGCTATCTTAAATCAGCTGCAGGCACCATTCTCTACAGCTGGTATGTCGTAGATTACGTGAAATAATTATACATTTGTTCACCGTAGAATATTTCAGCCCTGAAATCGTTCAAAACCACCCATACGGTGACAAAGCGGATGTCTGGTCGTTGGGCTGTTGCGTGTATGAGATGTGCGCACTGACACCTCCATTCTACTCGCAGAATATGCTGCTGCTGGCCACCACGATTGTCGAAGGAAAGTACGAACCGTTAAATACGGTTCTCTACTCCCCCGAAATCGTCGACATGGTTTGTTTTTTGTGTCCATATTTTATTCCGCCATTCCGCCAGTTTTTATTCCGCAATTCCGCCACTCGAACCCCAAAATGGCGTTCATTATTCTGCATGTTTTCACAGGAGTTCTGATCCTTCGCGCTCCTGATACCACAAGTTTTCGCGCATATCTTCATTAGGAATCAGGTGTAATACTTGCCTTGAGCCTCAAGCCTCAATAGTCATTTTTTATCATGAAAACAAAATGCATCACAGTAATTTTCTGTTGGAAAACTAAGTAATCACAAATGTCCCGACCGGTAACTGTCTCAGTATGCTACATTGCAGGTCGGCAAATGCTTGGCGGCGAACAGCGAACAGCGCCCGGATATCGTTGGAGTGGCGCAGATGATGACCGTAAAGTTGATGCTCTGTATCGACGACGTTATCAGACAGCAGTACTCTCAGCTGCAGAAGAAAATCGCCCGGCAGAACAACACCACAGGAGATAATCGGTTTGTACTGCTAGGTCAATTTTTCTTCCTATACATTGTGCAAAAAAGCTGTGCATTAACTCATGCATCTGCTATTTCCGACAGTTTCAGGGTAATGGAATTGCCAGCCCCAAAAAGGAGATCCTTAGTGCTTTGATACTGTATTCATAAGAATGACTGTTGAGCGCCATAAATATTCACACCGTTCCTATAATCTACCAAATTCGTTCCCCCACTGTTCATCGAATAAATTGGTCTTCGTTTGCTTCTCGGTATAAACCAACAACAATTACATTGCATTTTCAGCTTCGAAGGCAGTCGGTCATCCGTCGACACGAATAGTCAGTCTTTGGGATCGTCATTGGCGCTGTCGGACAGTGTCGGCAGCAGCAGTGTTAGTCAAATTCAACTCCGAGCGGTCAGTCGGGCCAAGGTCTTGCCCCAACAAATCAAAGACCGCAAGAATCCCATTCGAGCGCTCAGAGTTTCTCTTGACGCTCCAGTCAAGCAAGACCAGCAATCGAAGAAAGTCAAAGGTAGAGTGATCGGAGACGGTTCACGACCGAGGGCGTCCTATTTTCATCAAAAAATTTTGAAAACATTTTAAAATTCCATCGCGTTGGTTTATCACAAAACATGGTGAACCTCTCTCTAGGATCCTTAAGGTATAAATAGAGACGTAGCCATTTCTATGCCATCTTTGCAGCGATGTCGGCCAAAGTGGTACCAGTAGCTGGCGGAGCATCGCGCTCGCGTTCCAATGATCGTCGTCATCGACGAACGGCCAGTGCAAACGGTCTGCCCGTCATTCTGCCCAACAAAACGCAGCAACAGCCCAGGAAGTCAGCCTGGTCCGGTGGGTCCACTTGCAGCATTACTCAATGAAGCCGAATCATTGCCACTCTTTATTTCATTTACAGGTGAGCAACCCGACGAGCCGCTCTTTTTGCCGACAATTCGCCGAGTAAACAGTTCCTCGTCCGTCGAAACGCAACGACGAAGCAATCAGCTAAGAAGTAAGTTTTCTATGTAGTGCATCCTAGCGCTGGAGGGGGTGCGCAAATCTGCGCGTTGTACGAGATGTGATCAGAGCAAATGAAAGCACACTGATCATGCGCGATGCTGCGAACGCAGTACAAATTGACCTGCGTCATACATGTGATGAGGTACCACAGACATGTGTGGCAGTCTCGTTTTCCATCGCATAGGCCTGAGGGATGATTAAATGCATCCTTATAGTGTCGTCGGCGAGCAGTTTGGTGAGTATCGCGACGGAGAAACTGAAACCGATCACGGATCCGATCCTCGAGCTGCTCGGCGTGCTGCACAGCGTTATGTTCATCTCTCAGTTGCCGCACGAGGGTGTCATCAACCACAAACGGCGTGTCATCGATCAATTCAGGCGACGTCTCTTCAGCAAGGAGTCGAGCGGCATGAAAATCAAAGCTGAGCTCAGAAAAGTATGCATAGAAGGAATTGCTTGAGTTACCATTAATATTTGAGAGAAATCGGTATCCGTTACTACGTTCTACTATATAGAAGCAACATCTTCCATTGTAGAGGCAGAGTCAAACCATTTGTGCCAAATTATTTAGCCCTAATGCCGGATAATTTATCTTGATCCTGCTTTCAAGAGCACTATTTCAGTTAGCTGCACAGAGTCGAGATCCCGTGATGGTCAATTTGGGCTATTCTGATTATCGCCCTGTGTTGGAAGGTGTGGATGTTATCGACCTCGACGAAGGTATTAATATTAGTTGTGTCAGAAATCGGAGATTGGCACGGGTCGGGAGCTGGGGTGGCTGAAAGTCCACAAAGCTCTTCTATGTTGTGAAACTTTCAAAATTTTTTGATGGGGGTAGCTTGTGCGTTTTTTCTGCAGGTGATAAGCCAAGTACTTTGGGGTACGTACCTTCCACTCTTCCGTGTCCATCTCTGGCTGTATGGAACAAAAATGCATGTAAATTGTAGGTGGAAAAGTGGAACATCTAACCTACGAACAGCTGTACGCCTGCATTCATATCGTTTTGGCAGAGAACGACGCCGTTCAGATGCGGGAACTTCGTCCGCCATCCCGATTGACAACCTCCGGTGGCCGCAACTCGGTTAATTCCTGATTGCCTTCACTGCGCTGCCACAAAATAAAATTGAGCATGCGCGTATTATTTGTATCTTTGAGAGTTTAAAACAGGGTCGCGTTTAAAATGAGTATTTATTTCTGTGCTGAGAAATGCGTTTTTGCACATGCGGTACCGAATTTTTCGATTCGGCCGTGCGGCGTTGTGACTTGACGAAGGAATTTATTTGAAAAATGTAGTGCAAGATCCGTTTTACGTGTACAGATGGCATGCATTTGGGTTGAGTTTTTGAATCGGTGAATACATAGAACTGTGAAGTGATTGTTGATTTAAATGAACTGCTGTTGTACATTGACAGAATGCTCCCGAGTCACAATTGCAAATTGCACATTTTTCAATTATTCAATTGCTCCACATATATATATCGGATGCCACTCGTTAAATATGAAGGCGATTGTCGAGCACCCGTTATCACACGTTAATCTGCACTTAGCTGAACAATAGGAAAAGGAAACAAACAAAAATAATAACAATTTTCACAAATTGTAAGAAAGTGGGTACCAACGACCTTTCTAACTGCACGCATTGGCTGTAAGTAAAAGTGGGCCGCAGTGGACCGGACGCGAAGATGGACCACTTCAGCCGATGAAGATGCCAACTGCCGGCCCGAAGAACTGTGTCAGTCATTGGTTGTCGTTCGATCTGTGAGTTCGGCGAGGTCATGCGCAATTACTGACGATACAAAGTCAATTCGACCAGTTGCGTTACAGTGCGCCATTTTCGGGAAACGGATGGTATTATTTGTTTTGCTTTCTGTGAAGACAAATGCAAGGCAATTAAAGTAAGTTGAATAATTTGCTGCCGTCGATGATGGTTCCGAAGCAGGGGCGGCGTCAGGGGGCTCAGGGGCATATGCGCCCCACTCGGCGGCGTGTAATCCCCTTAGAAATGCTGTGTCATAATCGCTTAAGATTACGATCCCCTCCCATTGTGTCTCTTTTTGCCGCCTCTTTTCCGAAGAGATATTAGTGAAAGTTGATAAGTGCATGTCGCTTTGTAGAAATATTGTACAAAAATTTACCGCAGACGCCAGCGCTCGAATCAATCAATGATTCATATGCATGATCATGATATGCGGCTTCAACCGCCATATGTTCGAAGCACTGCAGCCGTGCTCTGCGAGGGTAGATGTAGTCAGGCAGCGTAGCATACGATTCACTTCAAACCCCCTTCGAAAATTCATCTCCATTATGCAAATTTATTTATTGCTTGATTACAACTGCTTTAATAAGTTTCTGATAGTATAGTGATGTTCATTATTTTTATACTTGGTCAAGTGAAACAAAAACCGTCGCATGACTTCGAGTTGTACCAAATCTGTCATTTCGTTCGTACTAACAGCGAACAGCGACATTGTAAATGCATGGGTTCTTGATACAACTCGATCATCGCAAATTTTGTTATTATCCGCCTAAAAGTAGTATTTGGGTTGGTTCGGAGCACCTTTTCACATTTGAATGCGGGGCAAAACGAGAGGCACCACCGGCCTGACCAACGTCGAATCTTATTCAGCCGCGTGGGCGGACAGAAGAACGCACTTTCTATAAATGCAGAGTCGGATGCCTTTGCGCACGCCGTTGACCGAACGGGCCAGTAGGTTCACGGACGCAGCCTCTGGATTTTATAGCTTTATGTAGACTATGTCGAAAAATTGGGAACAGGGATCGTAGAATACTTTAGACCTCTTGAGACTTGAGACCAAGAATAATCCATAAGCATATACGAAAGCTGAAACCTAGAACGAGAAGTGTGGATTACAGGAAATCTGATTTGAATTGGTACGTGTCTAAACCAGCCTTGACATACTGTATATCCAAATGAAATTCTTTAATTGACTAAATACTACAAAAAATAATACAAAACTGCTTTATTTCAGAGTAGTGTAGACGCTCTGTAACGGTGGCCTGTTCGTCGGTCAGCATGCTGGACTTAAGCAACTTTGAACTCTACAAGAACAACTCAACGGATTCACTGCACACCAACTACCAGTACAAATATGCGCTGCCATTCGAGAAGGTGGACGACCCGGTGCTGTACACGTTGTTTCTGCAGCACAATTGGCATCATTCGATCACAATTTCTGTGGTTTACTTCGCCATCATCAAACTGATAGAATGGTTGATGAAAAATCGCGAACCGTTTCGCATGAATAAGGCACTGTTCTACTGGAATGCCGGTTTGGCGGTGTACAGCATTACTGGATTGGTTCGCTTCTCTGAAGACTTCTTTCATTCGCTGTACAATTTCGGCTTCTTCAAGACACTCTGCTATTCATGTCATCCGAATGATGTTGCCGCCTTCTGGTCGTTGGCTTTTGCCATTTCGAAGGTGGTCGAATTGGGTGATACACTCTTCATTGTACTGCGGAAGCGACCACTCATCTTTCTCCACTACTACCACCACGCAGCTGTTCTAATCTACACCATTCACTCAGGTTAGAAATAAATAGCGCTGCAGCTCATATCTGTGATGATTATTTGTTGGGTGCCTTTGCCTCAACTGTTATGAGCTTCAGAGCCAGATAAAGATCAGAAGGTTTTTCAGGAGGGGTGTTGGTTTTTTTGTTAGAAACGTAAATTTTGTCAACCAGGGTCCTGGTAGTTGGATTTACTTATGCCATACTCCCGTTGATCGGCCCCTGAATGGCAATCGGTAACTTCGTGACCGTTGAATTTGCGAAGCATATATTTTTTGTGTTGTGAAAGCGGTATTCGAGGAAGTCAATATTGGATTTGATTCAGGAGCCGAACACACGGCCGCCGGCCGGTGGTTCATCTGGATGAACTTTCTAGCGCACTCCTTCATGTACACGTACTACGCCGTCGTCGCGTCGGGTTGCAAGCCGCCGCGCTACGTGTCCGTCTGTGTGACGACCGTTCAGACGACTCAGATGCTCTTCGGCGTCTGCTTATCAATTCTTGTCCACCATTACAAGACAATGAACATGCCCTGCCAGCAGAGCTTCGAGAACCTCTACCTGGCATTTATCATATATGCCACATTTGCCTTTCTGTTCATTCGATTCTTCATCAACACCTACATACGCCCATCGCGCAAGCAGCGCGCCAAGGAAGACTGAGTAGCAGTCGAACGAGTCTTCATTTGCCGAGTATCAGTGTCGCATATATTGACGATGAAGTTCATCTCTATTACAAGTAACTTGACCTGCACATTGCACGATTGGGACCATTGATATTTGCGAAAAGGACTCTACCGTAAACAACAGTATTTCAAAGTAATTATAAGCGATCTAGTGTTCAATTGACATGTACCCGTGGGTTTTGTTTTGCAGAAAAATTTCAGCGACGCTCGTTTGAAAATGCTTTACCAGTCGTTTCATTAATTTGTGACTTACGAAGCATGCAACAACCACCTCGTGTAATGCGATGCGAGACACAGATTCGAATCTGTACCATCAGCTCGTCCATCGATTTTCTAAACTTATTGTGTCGATCGATGTGTGTCCTTAGTTATTCGAGATTTCATTTCGATGGGTTTCCAATGAGCACAATTGTAACGTGAGCGGAACTAGGTTGTACTTTGCACTTGTCTGCGCAACCCTTTTTCATCGACGAATAAATGCTTGCAATTAAAGAAGGTAGTGCTGGCCGTCTACTGACTGACAGTACGGCAACTGCGGGGGTTCAGTTTAAGACGAAAAAGCTTCAGCAAAACTGCTAGAAGCACGGAGGAATCAACATGAAACCGCCTTACCAACATCATTTCACAATACTGCACACAAAACGCATTGAAATGCCGTTGAAATGCAAACGACACAACAATTCTAACACGCTCGATGTTTCAAAATGGTTCAAAAAGGGATTAAAAATACACGAAAATGTAAGGATTTCACGATCGAGATTTCGGTATTCGCAAACGCTGATCAAATCGAGACGGAGCAAACCCGGGATACGCCGAGTTCCGTCAGCGCTGTAACTTTTTTGGAGATTTATGGACTCGGAGAACCCGGCTTACATGTCTGAAGGTACGGGAGTTAGAGTATAGAGAGAGGAGCCTTGATGATTTTCGGCCTCCATTTTTGCAGTCGCCCTGAAAAACATGTGCATGTTTTAAGTCTTTAAATGAAGTGCCTGAATTTACCGTATGCCACTCGCGCTCGCTTTCATTCTCTCAACATGCGTGCGAGAGAAGAAAATTTGCCTCAGTCGCCATACACCAATCCCAGGGAGGTGGCCGGGGCATTCGTCCGTCGTTGATCCGATAAACCGATGGTTTCGATCAAAAGTGATCACCATTGGTTGAAATGTTGACGGAGATTCTCGACGCATTGCTGTCGTCTTTCGACGGAATCAGGAAACATGGCGAGCAATTGCTGATTGAAGCTGAACGAGCTGATTTAGGTACGTGCAATGAGTTGCTTATTACCACGGTTTGCGAATTAACTATCAGCGCTGTGTGTGTTGGCTATTGTCGACGTCACCAAATTAGCTGCAATTTTTCCAAGTCAAACATCGTGATGTAATCTGATTAGATTGATCCATTTGGTTTCGGTGAATTTTGGCAGTGGCTTGGCAGGCTTTATGGAACGGAAAAATTGCAAGTACCGACTTGGAGTTCAACAGAATTGTACACGCTTTCGCTAAAGATTGCAATTTTTCAGAGCTTGGCGTCAAGCTTGCACAAATTCTGAACGATGTCCGTGGTTCAATTGCACACCGACAGCTTTGTGGCGTTCTGCTTAAACAGTATATTCTGAATCACTGGAAGAGTGATAGTCCAAATTTTAAACCACCGGAAGCTTCAAAACATGTCAGTTTTATTTTCTATTATTGTTCAGTCAAATCGCTGTGCGCTATCACTAAACCAATATCCGGTCATGAAAAATTGACCTTTTTATACCATCCGCTGAAATTTGTCCAACACAACCTTTATCAAGGTGGTCAACCTCCAGTGGTCAACCTTATTTGCGTGCGAAATTCAGTTTGCGGACCCTTGTCCAGTCGAAGAGATAAACTCCGAGCACTATAATGGAGCTGTGGACGCCGCGCGATTGCTTATTTTCGCTGATCGAATGGGTTTCAGGTGAAGATGACGATTCGAGAAATATTGCCCGACTGCTTGGGCGATGCGGACCGATCGGTGCGTGCGAGTGCGGCGTATGCGGTCGCTGCAGTGGCGGCTTTCGACTGGCCGACGGAATGGCCCGATCTCGTGGAAGCGCTCGTCGATGCCCTCGCCTCCTCCAACGCATGCCTCGTGCATGGCGCCATGCACGCTTTATCGGGTCAGTCAACGTATTTTCAATTGCAATATGACATCCATTTTTTCGCCGTCATCGCCGCCATTTCTAAGACCACTGTCGACGTCATGCCGGCCACAAATAATTGACATTTTTGATTGAATATATAACTCGAGCCGGAGACAAACATGCTTTCGTAGTACAGTGATCGAAAACACTTACTGGGGGTTCCGTTTGCAATTGTGACTGTTTCAGATTTGGCAGCTCTGATTACTGAACGGCACAGTGAATTTCAAGCGGTGCTCGAGAGATATTCGCAGGCTCTTCTTCCCCATCTTCTCAAGATTATTGTCACGCATGATGGCGTAAGTGAATTATTTGAGCACCCGAATGTGAGGGGGACCGCGCCATCGCTCGCCTCAACGTGTTGCAACACACGAGTGCGCCGAAAGCACTCTTGCAAAATGGGCGCCCGACAGACGCCTTGGCGCGACCCTGAATCGCAAATGTGACTCGTTCTAGACGTACTCAGAAGATACTCGAAAGAGAGGGGTGACTGTCTTCGAAACGTTGGCAAAATCAATTTTTGACGACAAGGTCAGTTTTGAATGTCTGACTGTATTTGTGTGCGTTGATAAACAGTATAATCATCCATTTGGATCGTCGGAAACAGATCCCCTTTGTCCGGTAATTGAGCATTTCCGATAATTCCATCAATTATTGCAAGCAGGACATTTACCGCTATTCAGAAAAATTATCAAGTTCAAGATAGTCCAGCAATGCAGCATAATACTGTGTTTGTAATGTAATGGCGCCCATGGTTTTAAATGCTGATCGCTTTAATCTGAGATGAAGGAATCTGTTACCTTTCATTTATTTCATTACATTCGCGTTTCAGTTGGCATGTAGGCGCACATTGGTGCCTTGGGTGGCTTCTTATAGTGAGGCGCTCATTGTTTGCATGGAAGCTACGTTGACTACCATTGCGACTGATTTCGACTTCGTTCTTCGCATTCTTCAGGTAAAGTGAATGTGAAGTACTGCACGATATGATTATCAGTAAATTTGACGGAATTTCATGTGTCCTTCTGTATAAGATCCAGAAGTGGTGCATCCCAATAAGGAAACTGCGTTTCATCTGAGATCCTCTGAGCAAAGATTGGCACTGGTTGTATTTGATCAGTACGAAGGTTCTGTTCCGACAGCGTACAGTGTTACTGTCTATAAGTAATATGAATAATTAAATCTCTTTTTCTTTCAGACGCTTTCTTGGTTGAGCGAAAACTTTGCACGGATCGTCGCTCTTAGTTACGGAGAAAGGCTCGTCTGTTTGCTTGTACATATAATGCGACAAGCGACTGAAAAGTTGTGCATTGAAATTGACAGTAATTAGAATTCTTAACGTTTGAGTGTTCAGGCAGTTACAAGGACTGGACTCCACAACAACGTCTGATGGTATTTCCTTTTAGATATCTCCCTTCACAATTTTAAACTTGATTTTATCATCATAGGGATCAGTCAACGTATCACTTTGCCTAATTATATTATGACATTACAGACGATTCAGCCAGTTTGGACAGTGTTGTAGTGGAATTGTGCGAAATTGCGCAGTCTCTAAGCGGTCAGCGGCACTTTGACCGATGGCTCGCTTCCTCACTTGTCGGCATAATCGATTCGACGCTTTATCTTATGCAGATTACGCCGAGAAAGGTAAGATACTTTTGCATTGCTATTTATCGATTCGATCAGCATTGTATTGATGCTATGAGTGAAGGTATCAAAGGTTTCTTGACATTGCATAGATATAATCAATTCTTCGTAATTAAGACACAATTTTGACAATTTGGCATCCCGCTAATCGTACTATATTTTGAGCATGAGGGACAATTCGTGAACGAGACAAAGTCTGACGCTGTCCCAATTAAGAAGTTTTGACTGTATTATAATAACACAGGCGATGCACCTAATGTGCGCTTATTGTCTGCCCGATTCAGGCCGAAGAATGGACAGATAGCGTGGTGCAATTCATTGAAGATGAAGACGAGGATGGCCTGGTGGATGAACCGCGTTCTGCAGCTCGAAATTTGTTGCTGGTAGTCAACGTTGTGATCACAACTAAAGACAAAACGTTTCGCTTTCAGTCGATCGTTGAAGATCACGCAGTATCGGCACTGAGGGCGCTCTGCTTTTCAACCGAACGTCATTTGAGTGAGTCCGAACAGCGCAGATTGTCCGGCGATTCAAC
>JAQGAX010001064.1:0-12569 GCA_034698105.1 Plectus exinocaudatus
TTTTGCTGTTTTTCCTTTCAATATTTTGCAGTAAAACTTTTCCTGCAGCGTGCAGGAGAGGTATGCACGGGCCTTTAGATAAGAGATCAGATATGGCTGAGATGCGAGACTCAGCTAGCTGAACACAGATATCAGAGGCGGCCCTTTAGCGAAATAGATCCCAATTGAGTCGTCTACCGTATTTTAAGAAAACTTGCCGTTAGCTGCTATTATTTCAACTCTCTTCTATCCCGGGCTGCCATTTCAGCTACATACTGCGTGGCTACTTTTATTTCAAACCCTTTCTACGCTGGGCTACTATTTCTAAGTGAGTTGCTATTCCTTAACATATAGTGCGAGTATTTTGTTTCACGACTCTTAACAATGACTATTAATGCATGAAAAATGGTTTTATTTCCTCTGCATTTCTCCAATATAAAGCATAGAACTCATGAATTTTATCTACTGCATTTTGAAAGTGAAATAAGTGAATATGCGGTGAACCAGGCAAACGACTATCCATAAGTATTGTTGGAGACACAGAATTTCAGGGGAAAATGCAACGAAATATCAATCACTGTACTCCATTGTGATTTCTTCTCGCTGGGAGGCGGCCCTGATTCCTGATCATCCCATAGTATTGGTGCGAGTCGGCAGGGTGTACCCGGTTGATGCCGCACAGCTCTGCATCACCGCCTGCTTCGCTGCCATCTGTGCTTGTCTCTGAGCTTGTCTCTGTGCTTGTGTGAGCGTAACGCCCGGCGCGTTCGTCACTCGGGCGGGCATCTGGGCCTGCACGCAAGCTTTGAAAGCCTGGCACACCGTGTCCGTTGTCGCACACATGGCTCCACGATTAGCCTAAAATTTATAATTTCCTTTAGAAAAAGTTTACTATGCAGCCGTTCATCGAGCTGAATTCCTTTGTTTTCATTTAGAGTACGTCCAAATACGTATAAGAGATCACCTCGGTGGTGTCTGTAAGATGAAAGCTCTAAGGAGCACAAGTGCAAAAGCTAACAGGTAGTTCCAGACAGGCACGGCGCCAGGGGGGACGGGGGGAGTCCCCCCGTCTTTTGGATTCTCCCCCCAACAATTGTGAAAATTTTGACATTTGTGAAGGAAATTGTGAATTTTCCCCCATCTTTTGAATTCCCCCCGTCTTTTGGATTTCCACCCCCAACCTTCGGTTTCTGGCGCCGCGCCTGCCGCTCTGTATAAGGTCCATACTACTTGAAGGTCTGAACGGCTTTGGAGTACGCTTAAAGTACTACTTTAGAAACATGGCGTCATAATTTCGCACATTCTTGACAAAAACTTGTAAAAAATGTAGAAGGTATTCAAAAAATTTAAAAATTATCCCTATTTTGTGCAATTTTTTGGTGGAAGTTTTATCGAAAGCTTCAATTCTTACTCAAGTAATATGTCCTTCCAAGTCGTTCTTGCAAGGTTGACCATAACAGGATACCAAAAAATGCTGCTGATTTCTGCGACAAGACCGTGTGATTTGTCATAATCATAACCCTAAAATCATATATTTAGTGGCTTGCGACTAGTGGCTGAAGTATCTGAGACCACTTTTCATAACCACAACCGCTTCGGTCATCCACCAATTCAAGTTGGCCCAAATCTGTTTTCCGCAGCATTGCGGAAAGACGCACACATTTTCGTTCACGAGAATGAGAGTGCCCGGGGTACCAGCAGAACTTGACGTGGGTAGACGCAGCCAAAAGGTGTTATTGGGGTAAATAAAGCCCAGAGCAAGAATGGGGCATTTTTTAATTAACAGGAGGATGAGCTTTCGTCTTTAAAAATAATATTAAAAGTTTCTGAGACTGACTAAGAAACATTGTAGCATTTCAGGAAACGCCTCTTGCCAGGTTCGACTGTCAGTTAGCGGATGATAATCCTTGCAATCATAATTTTCAATTGTGTTTCTGTCCCGAAACAACGCGAAAATTTTGCGTTTGTTGATTTGAACCTTTTTTTTATACCAATCAGACACATTTAATGACAGACTTCGTGCTGCATCTTGTTCAGTAGTTGACTGAAATGGTAGCAAATTTTTACTGTCCTGCATGGTAAATTTCATTAACAAAATAATAGTAATCGTACTTTGCACTTTCAATTTTGTGGTACGTTGAAGAAAGTATTTGTTGGCGAGAAATAAGGTTCATTGAAGAACTTACCGCAAGCATAGATGTAACCACAGGAAAAATCGTTGCGAACGTCTCAGTCATGTTTTGAAGGTTTCCAAGAATCTCCTGCCATCGTGACGCCGACCACTCTAGTGATCCGTCAACTTTTAACTCTCGACCGAGTATGTTTCTGATATTTGTAAGTTGTGCATGAAAGTAGTCTATTTTCGCAGAGGTCAAGATGAAGTTTTGATTTCTAATATCCGCGATGACGTCGTCTCGATGCTCTTCGATGTGTTTCATATCTGTTCCACTTGTGACTGTCGCAAGAGTACCAAATCCGTTAATGAGCGCAGACTGAATTGGCCTGCAAAAACTACAGGGTGGTCAAAAAGTTGGGCTTTATGGGTTTCATCGGCTTCTGCTCGGCTTTGATTGCAAGCATAACTTTGCAAGGGATTTTTCGAAAGGAAAAACAAGGATTTAACTTGGAGAATGGTTCCAAATTTGTTGAGCAGAAAGAGATAGACCGGTTGTGAAATTTTCAATAAACAAAATGCTTCATTTTGAGACTGGTGAATCAAGAGTGCGGCCGTCGACAACAAGTCACCGAACGTGAATTACGTGTGTTAACCAATTCCGTGACTTTTTTGCCCAACCTGTAGTCTGTACTGTTTGGTAAGCTTACCTAAATTGACCGGCTGGGCAAATCACAATTGCTGGCATCGTTTGGTTATCTTGATTCGTTTCAGTGACGACGACAGCAATTGGATATGTATAGAAGTACAGTACGCGACCATATACTTGATATAGGGTCAATGTCACTCCAAGTATTATCACGGCCGCCGACAGTAATCTGAACGATATGTAAATATACAGGGTACCCTAGAACAAAATTTCAATTCCTGTCATCCTAGGCGTCGAACATACTTCAAAAACTTCTAGAAGTAATCCGAGAAGTTTGTCATTACTTCCAACTTTCGAATCCGAGTAGTTGAAAAATTTTCAACTTTTGGAAGTAATGACAAACTTCTCGGATTACTTCTGGAAGTTTGTGAAGTATGTTCGACGCCTTAGGTATGACCGGCATCCTTCTTGGAATTCAAAAAATTGCCAAAAATTTTCGCCATTACGTTACGAAACTGTTTATTTCCGGCGAGGGGGAAGGGAAGGGTAGGCTAGGGGGTCCGACCTCCCAAGACCCTCTTGATTACATCTATGTCACCTACTAAATATACACCTATCGTACCCTCTCGGGTACCAATACAGACACCCGATTGATTCCCGACGTCAATATCTGGGACGGAGGGAGAATTCAGTAGGACGTGGAGTAATCAGAATTCCTACCCAATCGCCCACACGGTAATCAAAATTCTTGCAGCACTATAGCTTTTGTTAAAGGACAGAAAGTGTCTTTATTTTCAAGCACGAGATAAGTATAGTATACCTAACGGGCATGTTGTTGCACGGCAGCATGAATCGAGCCATTGGAATCGACACATTACCGAAAAACCGATTCGCGAAATTGTCATCCAACTTCTCTCCTGCGATCGACTCTCTTCTTTTTGAAGAATGACTGTGATGTATTGCTGGCATTTAGACTGAAACAGGGCGATCTACAAACAAATTTACGGGAAAATAACAGAAAACCAGTTGAGACGTTTGAGAAGAAACGATATTGGATCCGTCATTGTTACTGTGCTTCACTTACTTTTATGCTTCTGCTAAGATGAGAAGAAAACAGAATATCGGCGGGCAAAGGGAGAATTAAGAATGCTGGCGCAGTCGCGGGCTGGGGTGTAAATTAAGGAAATGAGAGTTGCGGACAGTTAGCCCGTTTCAGAGCCCAAGTGTAAATTTTATCGGTCGAATTTGGCGCAAAACTCCTTGTTGTACTCTGTAGAATTTAAATTTCCGCCCAAAATTATCATTTCTTTCCAGTACCCCGCTCGGATTTGCGAAATATTTATTTCCATTGCTACTCTCGCGGACTAATTGATCTTCAGCTGATTCATGTACATACTAGAACCGAATCCGCAGGGTTACTTTGGGCCTCACTCTGCTGTATCAACAGTACAAGTTCGTCAAATCTTAGGAAGACTTACGTATTTGCAGCCTCCACCGTTGGTAGAAGAAATTGGACACAGAAGTTGGTGGTAGCTAAGACAAGTGAGGAAGCAGTCAGAAATCGGCTACAATCGATCCCTGATATAACAGCCCACTCGGAAAATGAGCAAATTGCTCTTATTGCTCTTATACGGGGCATACATGTAAGTGGGGGGGACTTCAGGTCCCCTCAAACCCGGACCGGCCCAAATATGAGAGAAGGGTCCCCCTTCTCATTTTCGGCCGTAGGCCGAAAAAAACCTGAACCCCCCCCTACCTGACCAGGCCCAAAAACGAGAGAAGGGTCCCCCTTATCATTTTCGGCCGAAGGCCGAAAAAAAACCTGAACCCCCTTCTACTTTCGAAAAAAAACCTGAACCCCCCCCCCTACTTTCGCCACCTGTTACATGTATGATACGGGGTCGCCATTTTTGGTCCTCATCGAAATTTTACATTATGCGGCGTCGACACGTAGAATGAAAGAGCTTATAGGTCCCTAAACAACACCAAGTAATAGAAAATGTGTTCTATTAGCAGGAAATAAGCCAAAACTATTAAAAACTATTTGATTTTGTTACATGCATACACGGGTTTTCGTCAGAAAGTATGCCAAAAAGGCTCTTTGAAGGATGACTCTCATAACCGGATTCTATTCTATTAAAGTACAGCGCACGCGGAACTTAAAAGTGGCTCTTATGTGCGAGTTCGACTGTATTTAATAAGGTGTCGCCTGCCGTTCGGTCCAATTTAGAGTACATTTTGCGCGTGTGGTAGTTGTTGCTAACCGCCTGTTTTAGGCTTGTCACGCGTCACGCGTAATATCTTCAGAAAGTCCCTTATCAACGTAAATAATTCCTAATTAAAATCATTTTCGCTTTCGAGCAGAATAGTTGTGGCGGAAAAGTCACTTGCGCATCAAATTGCGCATTCGATTCGCTCTGTTGATGCATGCAATTTCGATTCGGAGACAGACTGTGCCGCAAATCAAACTTACGCTCTGATGATGATGACGATGATTTTCTTATCTATGCAGAGAGAGCTGCTGAGCACGAATTGAAAAAATTCACCTGCTGAAAAGCGAATTCTGTTCTCTAAGTTTTTCTAATATTTTTTGTTTTTCTGAGCTGTTTTACTTGTTTTCAAAAAGCACTATTGGGCAAAAATGGTCTCTAAGCATATTACAATTGATTACCTCGATTATCTGATGAATATATTGATACCTTCTCCAGCTAGAGATCTCCTTCAGCCAATTCAAACCCCCCCAATCCATCCATCCGATATAAATTTCCGCCACAACTCACTCGCAATATAGATCACGCCCTAATTTCAGCTCTACCGCGTTTTGCCAACTCTCATTTTTACCATTAGTACCCATCTTTGTGAAAACAACCAAATGTGATCAATTTGTTTGAACAGAAGCAGTTTATTGATATCGCTCCATGTTTTATCTTCGAAAAATTCTGCGTGACAGTAGAAATATCGAATATTCTTTTGCAACGAATGTACCATTACGAAATGATCTACATATATATGATGAATCAAAATAAAAGTTGCAAAAACAAATCACGGAGGATTTGTCGGCTTATTCAGTTCACACAGGAATGGTAGAGGAGATTCGCAAGTCTGACCACCACATTCGTACGTGAACCATTTCAATCGTTGACTTACATCTGCACGATTTGGTCCGAACATGCACGTGCAAGGATTACTGTCGGCGGCCTCTGGCTGCGCTGGAATTTTTTTAAATATACGATTGAAAAAAATGCTACTTTAGATCAGACTTTCAACCAACTTGCATACCTGGCCAGTTACCACCAGGATACCAACTCAAATAGTCCAGCTTCGTTCCATCAATCCAAGTGTAAGCATTCGAGTTTCCTGATCTCAGGTTGTCCAAGCCGATCCAAAATAACACATCCACTCCAGTAGCACTGGCAACAAAATCTAAACAAAATTAAAATTATATCTGATCCACAAAAGCTACGTCATGGCCTCACAGATGGACACAGGTATAGGTTATTCCCCTTTGATTCTTGAATAAATGAATCAAAATTAAAACGGCCCCAATGTTTACTTGAAGCGCCCCTATATTTGCAACTGATTGTAAGAGTCTCTATGTTGGCTGTTTAATTTAAAGAGCCCCTATGTAAAAACGTGATTAAAGTAGCCCCTATGATTTCGAGTGAGCATTGTGCACAATTGCCGTAAATATTCTCAAGTACTTGTAGGTCGGTTTTCGAATGTGAAGTGAAAACAAAGGAATTAAAGTTAAGTGAGGCAACAAATCAAGTGAGAGAAACGCAAAATTTGCAAATAAACATAGGCGCCGTTTTAATTACCACCCTGAATAAACACTGGCATAGTTGCTGGGTGGGATAGATGAGATATTTGCAGCCGATCGTTCACGAAGGCGTGGAGTGGATGAGGTAAAGCGACCAAAATGTTGTATGGCGCACGATGGCGTGACAGATTGTCAGTCAAAAAACGGTCAAAACCACCTTTCAATGACAGGACGACAGCGCCGCATGTGAGCAGCGTTGAAAACAGCTCTAAATTCCTGGTCGAGAGAGCTGAGACAGCACAGACACATATGGGCATGAGCAATATTCTCAGGTCACATCTCAAAAGGCAACGGACCAAAGCAAACGCCAGTAGCTAATTTCGCAGAGTCAAGTTCGAGCAAGGTTGATGAGTCTATTGTTTGCAGCTGGGTACCCAAACTTCTCTTAAACTCACAAGGGCCTTTCAATTGGAAAACCAACCTCCAACTGCGTTCAGTTCAAAACGATTGTGAATGGACACCAAATGTCCGCTTGGTCCTTGCGCGTGACAGAAATCTTCAGCATCAATGTAACGCATTCCAGTCAGAAAGAATTTAAAGCACTTTTGATCAAATTCTGTAGTTTGCCATCCATCTGGGCATTGTGTTGCTTTGATAGAATCAATCGCATATGCAAATAAAATGAAGGCAACAGACAAAATCATGTCAGATATATGAACTAAACTTAGGGGGGATGGTAGCTGCCTCCAGCAACACGTCAGATGTGAAATTTGGTTGAAGGACGATGACTGAATTCATGCATAAACTCTTTTGCCTGTCTTACATCAGTCACCTGCATTTTCCCACTAATGTTTTCACCAAGATAGTGAAAAAGATAAGTCGAATAGTTCCGTAGAGAGCGCAGACGATCACACGCCTCACTATAACACAGAAGGGGAAGGTTAACCCGTGTCAATACCATATGCTAGTGAGTGTATTGCTATAGCTGATTGAACGCTTTCTTTGAATTTTCGAGTTCAAAAGGCAGAAAATCTTGGATATTGGAGGTAATGGTGTCAGAAACCTGCACAGACTTTTCCAATTGCATAACGATGAATTTTACTTCTAAAATGATCAAAGCTGGTATGATCAATGATCAATAACAATTGTATACAGTTTCAGTGGGCAAAAAATGATTGACTCCACAGATAAATCCGGCTATAAGAAACTTCCGCCTTTCCTCGCGTTCTCAACTATCCTGGTTCAGCTCTATTGAAATTTAAGTTATACTTACAACTTTATAACTGCCGCCAAACATTATCAAGATTCTGCAAAACTTTTTGAACAGTTATATTCGCAGGACTGGGATAAACTACTTTCAGCCCTACTACTGTCCGCAGGTTGCATGGTGTTAGTATGTTGTGTTGTGCAATTATCGACTTTGACGGTTAGTAGCAAGCCTGCAGGGACCTATTTCACTAAGGGCAGCGGCTGAGAACTGTGTTCAACTGGCTGAATCAAATATCTCAACCAGATCTGAAGTATGAGACTGCCAGATGAGAACAGATCTCAGCGGCTGCTCTTTAATGAAAAATACCGCAGAAGTGGTTCATAGAACTACTTTATCCTGGCCTGAATAGTCCGTGCGATCGCGAACAGTTTTATTGGGAAAAGTATTTTATTCCCATCTTGTCAAAGTAAAAACCCTAAGTTTAGGGGTAACCCACTTTTTCAAAGGGTAATCCGAACAACCTCTTCAACCTAATCATCCTTACTGCAAATGGTGCATTGCATCTTCATCACAGTTTGTAGCAGTTCGCAATAATAGTGCTGACAGATTGCCCACAGATGAGAGTTCTCCAATGCAAGAAACCGGTTTCGCAAAGTTGCATAAGACATAACCCAATATTCTTCTCTTTTTCGGCGTCTATTGATCTCTGATTGATTGATTGATTGTTCTTAAGTTACGACGTAACATCCCTTTCTGATTGAATCAGACAATGTGAATCAGACAATGTGACGCTGCCCTAATTGAATGGGCCTTTATTGCAAGGGTCGTGACGACCACACTTCGTCAATTGGGTTGACCGATAGGGTCGGTACTGAGCAGCAACAGAGTGTTGTGCAGTGCGACGATTAGCAGTCAGCTTCTGCTCTCCGAGTCACGCACATCGTTCCATTTCAAGTGTCTGCCGATCTCAGCAGTAAAAATAAAATTGATCAGCTCGCCAACATTCCTTCGCACAAAGAAAATGAAGAAACTCAACAAACAAGGCAGTAGTGTACTGTTCAAGTTCTTCGACTTCGAATGCGACGTGGTGGTCAGTAAAATCAGCTTTTATTTGTATTCAGATTGCCCTCTTTAACCCAAAATACCAGCGATAAGCTCGCGAATTTAACCTCACCCCCTCCCCCCAGCAAATACCCACCTGGTTTGTGTAATAGTGCGTAAGACGTCAACTGCGTTCTTATTACAGTGAAACCCGGATATAAGAGAACGCAGGGGAAATCGAAAAATGTCTCTTATATCAGGGTTTTTTCTTATATCCGGGGTCTACAGCGTGTTGGCACTGAGCACGGGAATTTAAACGAGTCTCCTATATCCGGGTTCTACTGTACATAACTTTACGCCTTTCACTTTGCTGATTTTCAATTTTAATGCATTGCAGACAGGAGCGAAGATCTTCTTATCCCTGTTCACATTGACTCACATACTTCATTTCACTGCTGTGGTTATTCGCGATCCCTACCACTGGTGGTTCTGGTCGGCTGAACTTCTGGCTCTTGCTGTCATCTTTGCCTGCACTCTTCTCGCCTTCAGCATGAAAAGTCCAACGCTTATGTGGCCATTTATCATAGCGTCGGTATGTTTTGCTTAAAAGCTAACTTTTCATGTTTATTACTGCATGCAATAGTCGAAGCTTAAATAGGAAATGAAAGAATACGAGATCGAGACGAGACGATCCATTTCAATACAGTATCTATCAATAAACTTCCAACAACAGTTACAGGCTTTCATCTCTAATTTAATAATAAAAGTAATAATAGGTAACAAGCGAACTGAGTATTTTGTATTCATCTATGCTATGAAGTTAAGAATTCAAAGAAGGTTGCGCAAATTCTTTGGATTAGTGCACGTAGCGGTTAAGAACGAAAAAAGCACAACGTTATGTACGTATTCACTACGGTATCGATCAAACGTTTTTCAGATAATATGGTTCGCAAGTTCTTTGGGCGTGATGATTGTTTATGTGTTCATGGTCGTGGTCATCGTCTTCGTTCCTGAGAGCGAACCTCAACTAAGCAAAATAATAGGTAATACAATACTATTGACATTACATCACTCATACTTACTGTCATACAGTATCTCGGTCCAAAAAGAAACGAAAAGGATGCGTTCTCAATCACTGAATCGTACTAATGAAATGTAGTAATTTGCTAAAAAAAATAAACCATGTATTTTTATGCAATAGTTATTTTTTAAACCCTTTTCACACAAAAATACGGTAGCAACTAGTACTAAACTTTCTCTGGGAGTACACACCCAACCCCTTTTCCCTAAGGTCCACTGCTAGCGTGTTCTGAAACTCGCCCGACGTAATCTCAAGCTAGCAAGCGACTACGGCGGTTTAACTTTGTCATTGTTAATTCGGTAGAGATTGTTACCACCGCGTTTTTCACTTCTTTTTTGCAGCTATTCTCGGCGAAAACGACGCACTGCCGTTGCTGTGGATATGTTTAGTCACCATAGGCGTTGCGCTAGTACTGATAGCGCTTACCCTAGCGGTTCAACTGACAGTTGTGGTCCATTGCCGCGCGTACTACATGTCCTTGCCCTCCAACTTCTTCGTCAACGAGAACCTGCATAAACTGCCCTCAACCGCATACAAGTTACCATGTCCCATTCCGATCGATATCAATACCAGCGCAGCCGTGAATATACCAAACGGTTATATGTTTTAATGTGCGATTAGTTTTTGATCGACTGTTTCAATTGTACACAAGCAAACTCTTCACCGTTGTACGTGTAAAAACTTGATGATCCTGTGCCCTACTCTGATTTTGATTTCGACTGATGCACTAAACCTATGTAATTATGAAAATGGCTTCCAACTCTTATTGATGAAAATAAAACAATTATGCTCATAACTTCACCGCCTCCACGAAGACATTATAATTTGCGATGGTATTAATGATTTGGCATGATCTTGCAATAAGGGGGCTGTTCATATATTACGTAACGCGGACAGAGGGTGGGTGTCTGACATGGTGTGTTACGATGGCCTAAATAACCATTAAACAAATCGTGCAATATCGTCGCATTTGTTCAGCGCGCATTTGTCTATAAGACGTTTTCCATTCCAAATATGATCAGCGATAATTTATTCAAAATTCAGCATAGGTTACAAGCGAAATCAATATAATAGCATTCTTTTCACAAGATAATTAAGTCAAATAAAGTACGGAGAAATGAGCAAAATGTCTGAAAACTAACTATTCACAACAAACATACAGCGTAAAAACTGGTTGAGATAATAAAGGAAGAGTGAATTAAAGCTCAATCGTCGAATTGGCAGTGAGGGATAGTGTAGCGATCGACGCATTTATTGGCTTCCTCGCTGAAGACACAGTGCCTCGAGCATTCGTATCCCACTAGGCGGCCGTTCTGACAGCGCACGAATTCCTCCTCGCATCCATCCCCGTCGGTAACAATGCCGGCTCCTTCGGTCAATCCAAATCTTTGGCATCCAAAACGTTCTTCTGAGGCTGAAGCAAACAAAATTGTAAAGTGGGTGATGGCAGCGATGGGTAGGATCCGGTAAGTGAGGATTATGCAATCCCCACCGTCGACATCTTGGGATGGGATCACATGTGGGCAAACAGGCACCTATCCGAAACGTTGTTATTCATTGTGAATTATCCTTAAATTTTGTTTATGAATAGGGAATGGTAGATATTTTTGGAGTGTCTGATGTTAAGGGAAGTCAGTTGCCACATCCTCATCCCGACTTCTGTTCATCCCGATATCCAAGTCGAAACAGAAGAAAGGAAGATAAGCAGTACTCACCATAGTCACGGCGAAAGCTGCACGCAGATGTCTGCGAGATGACTGCCATGAGAAGAGCGACAGCGAGCAGGATCATGGTCGAGCACTGCATAATGACACTTGTTGTAGAGAAGGAGTGAATGCAGATCCTTATAAGCAAGTGAAGCGAATGAAGTTGTTGAAAGGGCGAATGAGGATCCTTTTATACAGTTTGACTGACAAATGAAATCCTTTCTCGCTAACATCTCTTCTTTGAATGTTGAATCTTTCTAAGGAAAGCAAATTCCTGATAAAATAATAATGATTCAGACGTGCGTAGCGCGAGTGGGTAAACAAGTTTTCATCGGCTGTCGACACGAGGTAACCCTACAGAGACGATTTGACAACCGTTATCAGTAAAACTGGCAACAACCAAGACGATGCACTGCTGTAACTGGTTACGCAGGTCATAAAGTTGACTTAAGTTAACGTACCATGGGCGTAACGTAACCGTTGTGTTCGCTGTAGGAGTTTCATATGATGCACTACCGAGATAACGAGTGTAAAACTGCAGCGGGCAAAAAAATTGCATTATTTTCCCGGAAGAACAGCGGTAAAAGCTCTGGTTTGCTTTGCTATTGCGCTGACATCATTATTTCCTCACAGTACTCACTTCGCAAGAAAACTATTGCTTGGAAAACTAATTCAGATGCATTGTGTTTTATCGAAAATAACTCGGAATAGAATTACGAATTTTGTGTCGTGGGGCGCCTCATCGAAAACCCAGAACTCGGCCGATTCAACCAAAATTTGCATTGGGGCATAATAACGCGCTGAACAAATGCAGCAATACAAGCCACTGAGGACACAAATTTTTGTTAGATTTTCGTAATCCTTTTTTCAATAACGCGTCCTCTTTTTATTGCAGAAAACCACACGAATCCGTTGCGTGAGGGCTAAGAAGTAAGAAAATAAAATTCAGCGTAATCGTAATCGTAGTACAGTATCTTAAAAATATGAATTCGCAACCTCAGGTGAGATCTCGGTTTTCGATGGGGTGCGC